>NW_021027471.1:557805-651408 GCF_004153795.1 Camellia sinensis | reverse complement strand
TAACGAACTGTTTTCATTATGTAAGGACATTCATTCTTAACCTCTTTACGCATTACGTTATTCACTGGGTTTTAGCTCACTGCTCATATATATATGTAGGTGTACAGGCACCAGACCGCAGCTAGAAGCGTCGGGGTAAACTCCAGTTTTTCAAGCCAACCTATGTGCCTCACTGCGAGGTTCCGAGCCTGTCAAGCTAAGGCTATGGGGTGTTTTAGTTTTTCCCCTTCTGTTCTGTTTTGTAAACTGTAGACTGTTACCGTACTGTTTAATAGGGGTTAGGTCCCTGAACTAAATGATTGTATATATGTACATACTGTTTTGTCACTGACTGCATATATGTATGAAAAAGTCTTTTGCATACAGACTGTCACAGCTCATTGGACATTTTTTATTTACTGTTTTGGCTTCCGCCATGCCCCTGTACTCTGTTTTACTGTATTAATATTAGCAGGCCTTCGGTAATCTCGGATTACTGGCCGGTTACGGTTCTACCCATAGGGGCGGTGTTGGGTCGTGACAGAGTGGTATCAGAGCGTACTTACCACGAGTTTATACCGCACACACGTGTCCAAATGAGCTATAGGATGTCCTCGAGAAGTGATTAAGGCATTACATGAGCATGATAAGTGTGTGGCTATGACATGACTGAATATATGCTAACGTGTTAATCTGTTTAAACAAATGACTGCCTATGTTGATAACTGTTATAACTGCCTATAGTGAAATGGATAATGCAAGAACTGCAAATGAATCTGAATCCTCATCTCTGAGGCAAGAATGGCAAGACTGGAAAGAATGATGGAACTAATAACTAAAAGACTAGATCAACAACAGAATGAAACAACCCCCACCTCTCTCCTCCGCGTACAGCCGGAGCTGAATGTAAATGTTAATGATGGGGACATAATTGCTCTCACACATAAGTTCAGCAAAATGAAACCGCCATCCTTTAGGGAGGCCTTGAACCGTTAAAAGCTGAAGCATGGGTCTCGCAGACAGAAATATTGTTTGAGGTTTTTCCGTGCTCCGAAGCACATAAAGTGCTATTGGCCACCTTTACTCTGCAAGAAGAAGCTAGAAGGTGGGGATGCTTATCCATGATGACAATACTGTAATGACTTGGGCTCAATTCAAAGGAGCCTTCTTTGAAAAGTACTTCCTCAGTGGTGTCAGGAACAGAAAAGTAACTGAATTTGAGCAGCTGAGACAAGGAAAATGTCCGTTGCTGAATATGAAACAAAGTTCATCGAGCTTGCTAGGTATGCACCACACATGGTGGACACTGATTATAAGAAGGCCAGAAAGTTTGAAGGCGGCCTTAATGTTTCGAATACTCGACAGAATAAATTTCTGAAATTACCAAATTATGTAAATGTTCTTGACCGAGCTTTGATGGCTGAATCAAACATCGAGGCACTGAAAACTGAAACACCAGCGTCTGAATGGCGTGGTAAAAGGCAGGGTTTTCAAATTCAAGAAAGGCAAGCATAACCCATGAACAAGAAACAGAATAGGGGTCAATAACTAGCTCCGGCCAAGGGAGTGGTTTCATACCACCTGTTCTGAGTGTGGCAAGAAGCACAAAGGGGTCTGTTACAAAATATCTGGAGCCTGTTACAGGTGTGGCAAGGTGGGCCACATGGTTAAAGACTGCCCCTCTGCTCCGCAGGCCAATAGGAAAGCTGCACCAAGCGTAGCATCATCAACTGTTGTACCAAAACCGAACCCCAAAGCTACGGGAAAGAGCCATGAAGCAGGGTCGAGTGTTCGCCCTAGTACCGGGAGACGTGCATAATACCGAGACCGTTTGTGTCAGGTATTCTCTCTATTTGTACTCAAAATGCTTATGTACTGATTGATTCGGGGTCTACGCATTCATATGTGTCGCATGTTTTTTCGCGAAAAATGAATAGACCCTTAGAACCATGAATTATCTATTAGCTGTATCTTTACCCGTTGGGGGATCCATGACTTGTGCATATATGTACCCTGCTTTTTGAAATTATTGTTGGAGATGCACATCTGTATATTGATTTACTGCCACTGAACATTGATCATTTTGACGTAATATTGGAATGGACTAGTTAACGAAATACCATGCTACTAAGACTGTGTAATGAAACAAGTAGTTTTCCGTCCACCGGGTTTACCCGAGTTTGTGTTTAATGGGGTTGGAGTAGTTACTCCTCCGTAATTTGATTTCATCTGTGAAAGCTGTTAAATTGATTAGAAAGGGTGTAAGGATATCTGTGTTCTGTATTGACTGTATCTACTGAATGATAATGCTAATGTGAACAGTTGTCACGACCCAAACCCGGCCCTATGGGTTTGCACCGTAACCGGCCAGATAATCCGAGATTACCGAAGCCTGCTGAACAGTAATACAGTGAAACAGAGCACAGGGCCTGGCGGAAGCCAATACAGTAAATAAATAGTGTCCATTGAGCTGTGACAGTCTGTATGCAAAAAGGCTTTTCATAAAACATTTTTATTTAATTTTCCTTCCTTCTTCCCCTCTAGTATGCTTATCTAATGTGAAATGGGAAGTGTTTGATATGAGTTATTGTCTCATATGAGTTGTTTGGCCAGGTTCTGAGCCATGGTTATAAATTTGAGAATTTGAAAGGAATTGGAAAATGAATAGTAAATAAATACCCATTGCCACGTATTGATGACTTATTTGATCAGTTATGGGGTGCTCAAGTGTTTTCTAAGATCGATCTCAGATTTGGATACCATCAGTTGAAAGTTAAACCAGAAGACATTGACAAAACTGCTTTTCGAACGAGGTATGGACATTACGAATTTTTAGTTATGTCTTTCGGAGTTACCAATGCACCTGCTGCATTTATGGACCTCATGAACAGAATCTTTAAACCATACCTTGATGACTTTATTGTAGTATTCATTGATGACATACTGATTTACTCCAAAAGTATAGAAGAACATGAACATCATCTGAGACTTGCCCTACAGACCCTAATAGAACAGAAACTTTATGCTAAACTGTCTAAATGTGAATTTTGGCTTGATCATGTTATGTTTTTGGGGCATGTTGTTAGCAAAGATGGAATTTCTGTTGATCCGCAGAAAATTGAAGCGTAGTAAACTGGCCTAGACCAACAAATGTGATAGAAGTCTGGAGTTTTTTGGGTTTGGCTGGACATTACAGAAGATTTGTCAAAGATTTCTCCAAAATTGCCTTACCGTTGACTTAGTTAATTCAGAAGGGGATATCATTTGATTGGACTGACCAAAGGGAATCAACATTCCAAGAGTTGAAAACTCGACTTGTAACTGTACTGATTCTTATCCTACCTTCAGGTACGGATGGTTTTACTGTATTTAGTGATGCTTCTCATAAGGGTTTGGGATGTGTTTTAATACAGAACGGGAGAGTTATTGCTTATGCTTCCCGACAACTAAGACTGCACGAAAAGAATTATCCAACCCATGACTTGGAACTTGCCGCAGTGGTATTTGCATTGAAAATCTGGCGTCACTATCTGTATGGGGCGACATGTGAGGTGTATACAGATCACAAGAGTCTGAAATACTTCTTCACACAGAAAGAACTGAACATGAGACAGCAGAGATGGCTAGAACTGATTAAAGACTATGACCTACAGATTTTGTACAATCCCGGGAAAACCAATATCGTTGCCGATGCACTGAGTCGGAAATCAATTAAAAATTTAGCATGTTTGCTCACCGGGCAGAAAAAATTGCTTTGTGACCTTGAAAAATCTGAAATTGAAATTGTTTTGCGAGAACAAGGTGGAACAATAGCTGCTACTTCTGCTCAACCGACACTGATTGAAGAAATTAAAGAGAAACAAAAATCAGATGACTTCTTGAAGAAGATCATCAAAGAAAGGGAAACTAAACCAAGACCGGGTTTCAAATTTGAAAATAATGTACTGAAATTTCAAGAAAGACTGTGTGTACCGAATGACACTGAACTGAAAAGAAGAGTTCTGCAAGAAGGCCACAATTCAAAACTGTCTATCCATCCAGGGAACACGAAAATGTACCAAGATTTGAAATTGAATTTTTGGTGGCCGGGAATGAAGAAAGAAATTGCTGATTTTGTATCGAAATGTCTTCATTGCCAACAAGTTAAAGCCGAACATCAACGACCCGCAGGCTTATTGCAGCCCTTACCCATACCGGAGTGGAAATGGGAACATATCACCATGGATTTTATTGTGGGATTGCCTTGCTCCAGTAAAGGTATGGACTCAATTTGGGTTATTGTTGATAGACTGACTAAATCTGCTCACTTCTTACCTGTTAAGACAATTTATAATTCAGACAAATTGGCTATACTCTATATTGATGAAATTGTTAGACTACATGGAGTGCCTGTGTCCGTTGTTTCTGACAGGGATTCGAAGTTCACATCGAGATTTTGGCAAAGCTTACAGGCTGCATTGGGTACTGAATTGAGACTGAGTAGTGCTTATCATCCTCAGATAGATGGCCAGTCAGAAAGGACCATCCAGACTCTGGAGGATTTACTGAGAATGTGTGTCCTTGATTTTCAGAGAAACTGGGAAAGCCATTTGCCTTTAGCTGAATTTGCCTACAATAACAGTTTTCATTCAAGTATTGGTATGGCGCCTTTTAAGGCATTGTATGGCAGAAAATGTAGATCTCCGATTTCCTAGGCTGAAGTTGGAGATGGGCCTTTACTTGGGCCCGAGATTGTATATGAAACAACTGAGAAAGTGAAACTGATACAACAGAGACTGAAAACCGCACAGAGCAGACAGAAAAGTTATGCTGATGTCAGAAGATGAGATAAAGAATATGAAGTGGGTGATCACGTGTTTGTGAAAGTGACACCGATGAAAGGCCAGACTCATTTTGGAGTCAAAGGCAAGTTAGCGTCGAGATATGTCGGACCGTATGAGATTATTGAGAAAATCAATCCGGTGGCATATCAAGTTGTGCTTCCTCCTGAAATGGAGCATATGCACAACGTCTTCCACATTTCTATGTTGAGGGATTACCTCCGGGATCCTTTCCTTGTAATAGAGCCTACTCATGTAGTGCTGAGTGATGACTACACTTACGAGGAACGACCTATTCAGATTGTAAACAGACGGATCAAGAAATTGAGAAACAAAGAGATCCCGTTAATGAAAGTCGACTGGCAAAACCATGGTGGCGTATATGCCACTTGGGAAAGGGAAGATGACATGGCTAAAAGATATCCTGAATTGTTTCCACTGAATCCTGTTCTCTTCCAAAATGAAGGTAACTCGAGTTTAGAGGACTAAACTCTTTTTAAGGAGGGGAGACTGTAACAACCCTCGTCATTATTTACCGAGAAACTACCGATTACTGCTAAACTGAGACTGATTATGATTGATAACTGAAGTAATTGAAATACTGAACTGATTGACTGAAATCTGAAACTGATTGATTGACTGTATCTGTTTAAATGCATTTTCTATCTGTTGATTGTTAATTGATCTGTTCGTGTTTTTATGTTTAAACTACAAATTGAAGGCCTTATCGGCGGCCATATCTGAAATTGATTAATGTTCTGTGTTCATTAGAATGTATAGGATTTTATGGTATATTTATCTGAAAACTAATTTGGTACGATTAAATTAGATTAAATATTGATAAATTGCATAGTTTGGCTTAATTACCAAAACACCACACTAGTGGCCCACTAGAAGAACCATATTGGAGCCTTATTATATACTTAGGCAACATTTCATCAGCCTCAATTGAACATCACAACCGACCAAAAGAGGAGAGTGAGAGGTTTGGAGTGAATTCAACTTGATTTTGTGCATTGGCTTGAAGAATTGGAATATAGGTTGCAAATTAAGCTTCCTCACCTTGTATTGGAGACTTAGGTAAGAGAATTCAAGCTCTCATTGTTGTGTTTAAGCTTGTTCTTGCATGGTTTTGAGCAAAGTTAAAGTCTAGAGTCAACATAAAGCTCAAATTGTTGAATTAGAGCTCAATTGTTGCATGCATGTGCATATTGATAAGTTTTGAGGTTGTAATTCATCATTCCTCACTTGCATGTCTATATTTTGGGAGTAGACCATGAATTCATCATGTTTTTGTAAGAGTTAGCTCATTTGAGCTTGTATTTAAAGCTTTGAAATGATTTAAGTCCATGCATGTTACATGTTCATCTTGTTCATGAAAATTGGTTTGAAATTGGGTTTGAATTGAACACCCTTGGGCTTTGATTTTATAATTGAGCTTTGGAATCATGTTAAATTATGAGTTTTGGAATGTTTTCTGGAAAATTGGCCCAAGAGGATCGAAATTTGTACATTTGAACTTGGTTTTGAGCTTGAAGTTCAAATCTGGAATTTCTAGAATTTGGACTCACGCTCGAGCGGGGTGACTGGCGCTCGAGCGTGGAAATCGTGCTCTCAGCATTTTGTTCTGTTTTTAGGTCAGCTCGAGCGGGGTAATTTACGTTCGAGCGGGACCTTGTGTTTTATGCTCGGGCGGGTGTCGAGCGCCCAATCGAGCGTGAATTTCACCTATCCAGTACTTTTGTCCTGTTTTGAAGTACGCTCGAGCGGTTAAGTCTGCGTTCGAGCGGAAACCTTTGTCTGCATGTCCGCTCGAGTGGATTAACCTACGCTCGAGCGGGACCCCTGTTTTCTGAAAATGTTTTCTAAGTGCATCTTGCATTCTCATTCCATCCTAGGCATTCTTAGGCCTAGTTTAAGACATTTTAATGAAGATATAGATGTAGAACCACACCGAGGCAAATTAGGGATTAAATTATTATCTTTTCCAACTGTGTAGCTTAGTGTGTGTTCAATCTATAAACTGTGTAGGGGTTGGCGGCTGGAGACGCGCTCTAGCTTACTGTAGCCCAGAACTCTGTGAGTAACAACTGTGTAAAGATATGTTCAAAATGATTATCTTCTGAACAATTGAACTGTACTGCTTTCTGAACTGATACTGTTAATTGAATGAATGTATGTCGTATATTCTGAACTGTATTGTGGCATCCTTAGCAACTACTGTTTACTGTTACTGTTACAGAGATCTCTGTCGGTTCCCTTGTTGGAACCACTACTGTTTACTGATTGATGGCCATCATTTACTGTTCGGTCTTTTAAGACCTACTGTTTACTGTACTGTTATGCTAATGGATGTACCACATATGACTGATATACTGAATTAACGAACTGTTTTCATTACTGTAAGGACATTCATTCTTAACCTCTTTACGCAGTACGTTATTCACTGGGCTTTAGCTTACTGCTCATATATATATGTAGGTGTACAAGCACCAGACCACAGCTAGAAGCGTCGGGGTAAACTCTAGTTTTGTCAAGCCAACTTATGTGCCTCACTGCGAGGTTCCGAGCCTGTCAAGCTTAGGCTATGGGGTGTTTTAGTTTTTCCCCTTCTGTTCTGTTTTGTAAACTGTAGACTGTTACCGTACTGTTTAATAGGGGTTAGGTCCCTGAACTGAATGATTGTATATATGTACATACTGTTTTGTCACTGACTGCATATATGTATGAAAAAGTCTTTTGCATATATGTATGAAACAGCTCATTGAACATTGTTTATTTACTGTTTTGGCTTTCGCCATGCCCCTGTACTCTGTTTTACTATATTACTGTTAAGCAGGCCTTCGGTAACCTTGGATTACTGGCCGGTTACGGTGCTAAACCCATAGGGGCGGGTTTGGGTCGTGACAACTTTGGAGTGGAGAGGTAATTGGGACGATTATTTGCCGCTCATGGAGTTTACGTACAGGGTTTCCTAAATTTTCCAAAACAAAATATTTAGGTGGCGATTGTGAAATCTAGCAAAGCAGTCCATGTTTGGCGTTTTTTTATTAAAATCGATTTTTCAAAACGATTTGCCGGATTTGGACTCTTTGGTGATTTATCAGTCTTGCATTGCACTATGTGAGATTAGATTTAGAACCGTGACAAGAGTCCGAACTGTAGTAACTAAGAACTACAATTCGAGCCCTCGCGCGCGGAGTGGAGTTCGGGCGGTCTATAGTATGCAGGTTGGCTGGAAACTTGTGATTAGGCCACCTGTGAAGGCTAAGTAAGTAGGAGGAGTGAATTACCAATTAGGGTGATGATTAAGGGATGAGTCATCACCAAAGCTCAAGTATAAAAGGGAGGGTTTGCACGGATTTGCTGAAGATCAAGAGAAAAAGGAAAAAAAACAAATAATAAAGGGAAAGTATACTGCCGAAGGTAACTATTATGTAAAACGATCTTTGATAGTGGAAAGTAAGAGTGAAAAATCACTATTAAGGTGAGCTATATTAAACCTTGAGTCACCATAATATATTTTACGTATGTTTTGAACTACCATAATTTATTTTGTATAAGTTATGTTTTATAACTTATATTTATATTTCAATTACATTAATTATTTTCTGAACTCCATTTTCTTAAATTGAAACCCATGGATATGCTTGTTTAAATTTTAAAAATTATTTGACAATGATTTTGTAAACAAGTATTTTCCGTAAGTACTACCATGGGAGTCTCATGCCTTAGGGGACTTAAATAACCATTGGCCTCTGTTTGGCCACTTTATGGTCATCTGTTTGTCATGGATCCATTGACCTCTGTTCTGATTGTCACTTCAGTGACCTTTATTCAGTTCTATACCGTGGTTATGGTTATTTATTTTCTGTATATCAGTTTTTGCCACCTTGAATAATTTGTTTATTCAAATTAAGTTACGTTACTATTTTAGCTGAAATAATTATCTATGATAATTTTTGTACCCACTTGCTCACGGTATAATATTTTTCACTCTGCCATGTGCTTATAACTGTTAACCACTTTTAGGTGACATATCAAAACCAGTGCATGGGGTAGGCACAAGGCACTTTGTAGTCATAATATAGCCCTGGTATTGCAATCGAATAGAAATTCCAATGTACATATTTTTGTTATACTTAAATGAAGATTTGGGTATCCTTTTATTTTACTCTCTTTGCACTATTAATTTGTTATGACTTCAGTTATTATCTTATCGCGAAGCCGAACCTCCAGGTACCGGGTTTGGGTTGTGACAAACAAGATGGACGAGAGATAGACAGAGAAAGAAAGAAAGAGAGAGAATGACATCAAAAAGAGATGAACAAGAGAGAGAGAGAGAGAAAGACATAGAAATAGAGAGAGAGAGAGAAGAAAGATGAGCAAGAGAGATAGAGAGCGGAGAGAGATAAGAGGGTCGGAGAGAAGAGTAATGAGTGTGTGTGAGAGAGAGAGAGAGAGAAGAGAGATAAGCGAGTGATAGAGAGAGAGAGACCCATTTCATTTTTTGACTTTTTTCTCTTTCGATAAGTGATTAAGAGAAATGAGAGATGAGCTCTTGAAAGAAAAGAGAGAGAGAGAAAAAAAGAAATCGATAAATCGAGAGGGAGATCGGTAAATCGAGAAGAGAGGAGGGAGGAAGAGAGTGAGCAACGCGAGCACAATGTGGGAGAGAGAGAGAGAGAGGGGGGAAAGAGAGAGAGAGACATAGATAGAAAGACAAAGATAATGAGTGAGAGAGAGAAAGAGAGAGAAGAGAGATGAGCAAAAGAGAGACAAAGAGATAAAGAGAGACAGAGAGATAGGAAGATGAAAAAATGGGTGAAACACAACAAAAATTCCAATTTTTTGTGACTGCAGTTCATGTGATCGCAAAAAACAACTTTATTTGTGACAGCATGGGTTATCGTCGCAAAAAATTCGCATTATTTGCGACGATAGTTGTTACCGTTACAAAAAAGTGGCTTTTTTGTGACAAGAAGGGGTGCCGTCGCTACAAACCCATTTATTGGCGACGGCAAGTGGTGCCGTCACAAAAAATCACTTTTTGTGTCGGTAATTGATGCCGTCGCAAATGCTTCTGTGTTATAAAACCCCTTTCTTGTAGTGAAATTTATGTTTTCAAAACATAAATTTTAGGTTAATTTTAGCTTATCGCAAAATTATTCAAATCTTGTTTCTAAAATCGATTCTAATCTTAATATTATGTTTTAAAAATAAACCTTTTCAAAATAAATTAAATAGTGGAACAATAAAATACCAAATCATTAGAGCTAACCCATTTAATAGCCAAACTCGTAATAACTATATTTTGTTAGCATGTATCAATTTAAGGTTCTCTCAAGTTTAAATTTAAACTTAAGAGAATTTGAGGAGTCTATATAACTTATTATGAATCTTATTTTAATAATTTGAATTGTTTATTTTGTACACCGTTAGTGTATATCATGAAAAAAATTAAATCAATTTCATAATCGGAACATTTTTATTTGATTGTGTTTGATCTTAAAAGTATTTCCAATTTGAATTTGAAAAAAAGTCCACCCTGAACAAGGGATTGGATTATAGGGTGTTTGGGGAAAATGGTTAAAAGCTGACTTTTTTTTGGCTTCTTTAACTTTTTTGTGTAAAAAATGTCAGAAGTGATATGACCCAAAATGAGTTAAAAACTGGGTTTTGACTTTTTTGGTATGTTCCCAAATGGCCCCTATATCAAGACTGTCAATAAAATTGGCACTATATGCACCCTATTATGCATTTTTGTAGTAAATATTATATAATTTTTTAGTAGAATTACGATAATTTATAATTTAAAAATAAGTTATGTATTTTTATGATAATGTTGCACGTTTTTATATTCAAATATTTTCTAATAAAAAAATACATGACATTATGTTGCTAAAATATCAGTATTAAACTTGAAACTCCTGACAGATGATCAGTAGTGCAAAGAAATGAAAGAATTGATTACATTTTTCATATGATCTCCTTTTATGGATAGACTAACGTCATAAGAGTGAATATCATACATACTTTTTTAGGGTGTACACGATAGCATTATCCATATATTTTATTTAGGGTAAATTATAGATACATCCTTTTTTGATTTGCTTAAAATATAATTTATCTCATATGATTTTAAAAATTATATCTCAGTCTTTAAAATTTTTAATTTTATAACGAATGACATATTTTATTAATAAATTATTAAGTCAATTAGTAGTTTTTTAATTATGTCATAAATTTATTTAAATTAATAATTCAAATAATTTTATTATTGTATAAGAGATTAGTTATAAATTTTATTTTTTCAATTAATTCTATTAAATAAAAAAGTCTGATAATGAAATATTTGTAAATTTTCAAATTACAGAAGACAAACTCATATTTTAAGTAAATTTTAGTATATTTAGGCCAAGTTTGGGAAGACTAAAAAAGTTCACTTTTTGTCTTTTTGGACTAAAAAATTGAGGTTGAAAATATGGATGTTTGGGTTAACTTTTTGACTTTTTATTGAAAAATGTGTAATAAAAAAATTGTAAAAATTGATTTGTAGAGAAAAATTTGAATTGGGAGTTGTGCAGGCGTAATTGTTGACTTTTGGTGAATAGTGTTAACTTTTTAGCTTTTTGAGTAACTTTTTGACTTTTTGACTTTTTTGGATCTTCCCAAACTTGCCCTTAATATTTTTTTTTTCCTATTTTTGTACCGCGCCAATCTTCTCTCTCTCTCTCTCTCTCTCTCTTTCTCTCTCTCTGTATCGCCATGGAATTCAAGTTTCGAGCCAAAGATGGGCAAGCTTCGACGACGCATGTCCCTCCTTCTTCAACCATCGGTTACTTCACCCAACAAGCACTCCGAGGTCCGTACACAATTCCTCTATACTTCACTTCTCTGACAAAATCAGAGGAGAAAATTCATATCTTTCGTCTACAAATACTCATGAATTCATACATTTATCGATTTTTGTTTATGGAACAAAAAGGTCGAAGGCTTTTTTTTTATTTTTTATTTTCCTATTTTGTTTTCTTGCATTTTCTCTGCCATCAAACAGAATGTGATTATTGAAATTCAGTTTGATTTCTTCGATTTATTGTTTCTTTTGGTGTTTTTTCACTGGTAATTGTGCTTTCAGCGGGCTACTCGTTCCCTGATTTCGGACATTCCTCCGACTTCATTCGAAACCCTAGCAATGTGCGCGAAGCGATTCAGCGAGAGCTCGAGAAAGAGCGAATCAGGGAAGAGATCATTGCGACCGAGATTGTTCGGAAGCGTATGCTGGAAGCGGAATTGAGGAGGGAGATGGCATTGGCGAGAGAAATGGCGTTACGCAGAGGAGAGGGGTTCTCGACTTTCTCGGCTCAGTCGGCAATGCGGTTTGAGCCGAGACTGTCGCTTTTGCATCAATCTGAGGGTAGATTTCTCGAGGAGAGACTCGCATTGTCGCTTGAGGAAAGGCTGGGCTACCAAGCTCACCACAGCGTTGGGGGTTTCGAGATGATGCGTTTTACGCGCAATGCAGAACCTAAGATTTCTGAGATCATGCCTCCTTCAGAGGTTAGCACAGAGAGTCATTTTCGTGGTCGGTATTTAATATTTTCGTTAATAAATCCTGTGTGTGTGATTGTTATATTAGTTTTTTGTTTTCTTTGATGAAATTTCTATATATGGGGTCCTAAGAACTTCTCCCTTGGTGACTGCAACCTCATTGATTTCTAAAGCGGAAATTTTCTTACTGGTGTTCTTGTTTTCATTTCTAGAGCTGTTCTGTTCATGAGTTTAGATGGTTTTGGGGTATAATTTCTATGTCAAGGTCATGAAGTATGAATTTTCTTTCTTAAAGCATTTCTGATAGGGGTTGAGTTATATCTGAGGTCTGTGACTTGGGGAAGAGTATGTATTTTTGCATTGTCTCACTACATCTGTAATTACCTTTAATTGTTTTCTTTTTCCTTCCGTGTTTCTGTTAAATCTCTGTATTATGGTTGACAAAAAGAAGGGTAAAAAAACCTGTGGTCTATGTGCTCTAATATAATTTTTTAGTACAATTTCACGTACTAGATCATTTAATTGCTATATAGGCATGCATGTGGCTTCCTTGAATTGGACCAAGTTTCTATGAATAACGGTGCAGATACTTGGTGAAGAAGTTCTTTTGTTTTTTGTTTGCCAGATTAGGTTGGATGAAATTATTAGTACGGCAAGATTGAGTGAGGTGATTATCAGTATGTTGGTATTAGATCACTGATATAAGATAAATTGTGTTTGTTTATGCATTAGTGTGGTCGTATTAATGGTTGGGATAAGATCCTTGAAATTATGTCAAAATCCTCATTACATAAAATGTGATTTTATTTTTTTGTAAAATGTAGGGGTTCACCTCCGCTCCCATGGGATTGGATTAGCAAACCCAAGTCCCCCATGAGACTGATAATTCCATGAGATTGATAACTCCATGATAGTTTTTCAAAACAAACATCATGTCTGTGGGCCCCACCACACTATTAATATAATCCCACCATCTCCGAAAACAAACAGAGCCTTTGTACTTTTTTTTTTTGTTTTTTCAATTTCACTTGATGAATAAGTTATTTGCAGGTATTACCACAAATAGGCTTAGGGATTAGAGTTCTACAAAGAGAAAATGCAGAAGTATCGTGGGGGAGCTTCAGAGTTACGTATCGAACAAAAGCTTATCATCATTCAGGTTGATAGGGAATCCAGAGGTAGTTTAGTGGAGATCATTGAGAGAAATCGACTCAGAAGTTATTCTATCAAGATAGATTTGGGGGGAGTTTTTTGGCCAATGCAGGGTTTGCGACAAGTTTGGAGATAGTGCAAGGATCTACCATTTTTCAGCAAGTATAGCAGCAGTTCAGCAGTATTCTGTCTTCAGAAATATAGCAACAAGGGTGGTGTCTTTGTCGAGTTGTCTAAATGGGTGGCCGGGGTACGAAGAAGTAACATTATTCTTCCGGCAGGAGCTGATGGTCAAGGGTGGCTGGCTGTGGCCAACATGTTTGAAAGAATTATTCATGGTGATTCTAGGGTTAAGGCCGATGGGGAAAGGAAGTATCCAAGTGACCATGATTCATCAAGGACTCGCACAGGCATCACAAGAGTGAACAGGTATGTTCAGTAGAAAACAGGGACAAACAGAGGAGCTTCGTATGCAGCTGTGCTCAGCTCTAAAATAGATCCCTTGGGAGGCAGTAGTTCTGTTATGGAGATGCGAAAGGTGGTCGTCTAACCAGAACTGATTTCTTCGATGAATGGGCACAGATTGAGGAGCTATGTCAATTTTTTAAATCTAATAATTCTCTGAGGCCTTTTCAATTAAACAGAGCTCTGTTTGTTGCGAAAAGCATTGAGGAGGCGGATTACTATAGTGGCCAAGGACTGTGTTTCTTTCGTAGGAGCATTGTGGTGAGTTTGGAGAGCTGGTCAGATGAAAAGCACAGTAGGGCTAATGTCATTGCTTCAAATGGAGGATGGGTCTCTGTTTGTGATTTACCTTTTAGTTTCTGGAATAACACGGTTTTTGAATGGGTTAGGACGAAGTGTGGAGGTCTGTTAGAGGTGGATAGTAGAACCAGGTCTTTAGGAAATCTCTTTGAGGCAAGATTGAAAGTCAAAGGTCTTGGTAATGGGTTCTTATCGGTGACTATTGACGTTCAACTGGAAGGAGTTTTTGCCGTTGCACGATTAAAGGCATTAACAAAGCCCAGTGGAAGACGGGAGGTTCACCGGCAATGGAGTTTTCAACCAGTTTCAGACGATTCCAGTATCGGAGAAAGGGTTGGTGAGGGGTCTCAAGCGACAGCTAAGACATGCGGCAGAATGGAGGTGAGAAGTCAGGCTGGTGGATTGCGTGAGGTGGATGACGGCAATGGAAGAAGCGTAAGAGACGAAAGGGGCAATTAGTTACAGTGTTTGATTAACTTTGGGCCTGGCCAAACAGTGGGCTCGGCCCATGATTTGGTTATTTCCAATAAACAACTTTATTTTGGAGTACAGGATCAGGCTGGCTCAATTGATTTTCAAAGTTTTAAGGAATGTGGCCCAGATACTAATGAGGGCCCCAATATGTTTTCTTGTTTTAAGGAAAGGGGCTCAAGTATTGTGGAAGGAATTAGGGCTTTTAATTCCAACCCGAAGGAGGTTTCGGGTTTGGGTTTGGGTAGGAATGTTAGCCTGATTATTTTGGCCTCACGGGTTAAAGCTTCCGAGTCAGTCAGTGTCGATGGGTCTCAAGGACTTTCAGCAACTGAGGATAGATGTAGACCCTCCTTTTTTGAAGCATCCAAACCAGTCGATCATTCATGAACCTTAGCATAGAGGAAGCACAACTAGGGCTGAACGATATTGTGGATAGATCATGTAGGGATCTCCAAAGATTAAAGGCCGTGGCTGAGGACTTGCTGGAGATTAATTTCGCTTCGGAAAAAATGGTTCAGGACTTGGAAGAGGGTCGTTTTTACACATAGGAGGTATTGCAAGCTCTGGAAGAGTATGAATCATCTGAGAGTTTAGATTCACAAACTAAAGGGGGCAGTATGGAGGATGAGCAAGCTAATCAGGATTGGACTCTCAATAATCTTTTCAATGCTGATTGTACTACTGATGGTGAGGATATCGAGCAGGTTTCTGGCTCTCTGAATCAGGTCAATCCTTCATTTACCCAAGTTTTAACATTTTCATCTTCACTCAAGGGGGTACAAGCCATTCCAGTTTCTTCTATTTCTATTTCTGGGGAAGGGGCTAGGGTTGGGGATTCTTCGGTTCATTCTTCTAGGCTGATTTGACCTGTTATTTGGATCTCATCAGGGAATATTAATGAACAAGGGGTTATCACAGATACCTCAAGGGCCATTGTGAATGAGTATAGTCTTTACAAGCTAATAGTACTCAAGGTCATGTGTATGACAATCAGGGAGGGATCTCAGGTAATCATGTTGACAAGGGGGGCCAGGTTTTTAGTAACGGGGTTGAAGAAACGGAGAGTTGGTCGAAGGAATTAAGTATGAGATTTGCCCAATTGAGGAGGAGGTGGTGCCTTCTTTTATGCAGTTACTTCAAGTTATGGGCTTGTCATTAGTTAAAATCAAGGGGACTTTTGGATCATTTAGTAAGAATGTTAGGTTTACAAGGGAGAAAGCTGGTAGAAAGGTAGGAGAGAGCACCAAAAAAGGGGTAAGGGAACTCAGGAATTTAGCAAGTTCGGTTAATTATGAGAGGCGCCGGGAGGTAACTACGGGTGTACATGTTTCCCAACAAATATTATTAGCTGGAATGTGAGGGGGTTAGGTTCTCGGAGAAAGAGGGGTGTTATTATGGATTTTCTAAGGAGTAATCAATCAGACATAGTTGTTTTTTAGGAATCTAAAGTAGAAATGTGTGATAGGAGGTTCATGAAGAGTCTTTGGGGTGTTAGGCATAGGAGTTGGGCTTGTTTGCCTTCATTGGGTAGATCGGGGGGCATTTTGGTGGTATGGGATGAGAGAGTTGTTTCTCAATGTGAAACTATAATGGGGGAGTGTTCACTATCAGTTAGATTTGGAAATCTTGATAATACAGAGTGGTGGTTGACCGGGGTGTATGGTCCTAATAGATCATCCAGGAGAAAGGATTTGTGGGATGAGCTATATAGGTTATCTGGGCTGTGTTTCCCTAATTGGTGTTTAGGGGGAGATTTTAATGTGGTTAGGAAAAGCTCAGAAAAACTCCATGGAATTCGAACCACTAGGGGCATGAGGGACCTTGATTTGTTTATCAAAGATTGTGAGTTGATGGATCCTCTTTTGTGCAATACTAGATTTACATGGTCTAATTTGCAAGAGAATTTGGGTGTGCTGTAGATTGGATAGATTTTTGTTCTCCTTGGGGTGGGAAGATATTTTCCCCAATTTAAGGCAGGAATCATTACCGAGATTAACGTCAGATCATTGTCCTATTATGATTGAAAGTTGTCCAGCAAAGTGGGGCCCAATGCCTTTTAGATTTGAAAACATGTGGTTGGAGCATCCGTCTTTTAAAAGAAAGTTTGAGGAATGGTGGGCCAACGCTAGTTGTTATGGATGGGAGGGTTTTAAGTTTATGAAAAAGTTGAAGATGGTCAAGGAGAATGTGAAGTGTTGGAATATGGAGGTTTTTGGGAATTTGGAGTTTTCAAAGAAGGAGGTGTCGAGCAGAATCGAAGAGTTAGATGTATTGGAAGTGCAAGGGAGTTTGGCTGAATCCTTTAGGAGGGAGCGATCTCAGTTGAGATTGAAATTGAAAGAGTTGGTTTTTAGGGAGCAAATTTTTTGGTCTCAAAAAGCAAAGGTTAAATGGTTGAAGGAAGGGGATGTGAATTCAAAAAAATTTCATAGGGTGGCAGTTGGAAGAAGAAAGAAGAAATTCATCAAGAGATTAAAAGTAAGCCCAGGGTAGTGGTGGAATGGGAGAATCAGATTGTCAATGGAATTGATGAATTTTATTCCAAGCTTTACTCGAAGGAGGAGATGACTAGACTAGGGATTGAAGGTCTTGAATGGGGATCTATTGATCAAACAGTTATAGCATGGCTTGAAAGACCATTTGATGAAACGGAAATTCGGGAGGCACTTTTTGATTGTGAGAGAGACAAAGCTCCAGGTCTAGACGGTTTTACCATGGCTGTCTTTCAGGACTGCTGGGAGGTTTTCGGAATTTCATGAATCGGGGGTTGTTAATTTGAGCTCAAATGCCACATTCATTTATTTTAATTCCCAAGAAAGCGAATGCGGTAAGAATTGGAGATTTCAGGCCTATTAGTTTGGTTACATCGCTTTATAAGATTTTAGGGAACGTTTTATCAAAGAGATTAAGAATTTCATTGGGGGAGACTGTGTCGATGGCGCAGGGGGCTTTTGTGAAAGGAAGACAAATCTTAGATGTAGTTCTAGTGGCGAATGAAGTAGTGGAGGAATATAGAAGTTTAGGAAAGGAAGGAATTCTTTTTAAGGTGGATTTTAAGAAGGCATATGATCACGTGGATTGGCAATTTTTGGATTTTGTAGTGGACAAGAAAGGGTATGGTGGGCGGTGGAGATCTTGGATTAGAGAATGTTTGTCGACGTGCAATATGTCTGTTTTAGTTAATGGTAAACTAGGGGAATGTTTCAAGGCTTCGTGAGGTTTACGACAAGGGGATCCACTATCTCCTTTCCTTTTTATTTTGGTAGCAGATGTACTGGGCAGGATGGTTGATAGAGTTAGAGAAGTAGGTCTTTTTGCGGGATTGGCGGTTTGGGGGGAGGGGGATAGAGTTAGTGTCACACATTTACAGTATGCGGATGATACTATATTTTTGGGGGGAGGGGGATAGAGTTAGTGTCACACATTTACAGTATGCGGATGATACTATATTTTTCTCAATAGGGAATGAAAGTCAGATACTTAATCTTTATTCGATTTTGAGACTTTTCGGGGTAATCTCGGGGCTTAAGGTTAATTTGGAGAAAAGTAGTGTAGTGGGCATTAATATGCAGCAAGACTTGCTTCGGCATAGGGCGGTTCTTTTAGGATGTGGTATAGAGGCATTTCCGTTTAAGTATTTAGGTCTTCCATTGGGAGGTAATCCTAGAAGTGAAGTTTTTTGGAATCCAGTTGTAGAGAAGATTGGTAAGAGGTTGGAAGGGTAGAGTAAGGCTTTATTGTCACACGGGGGTAGATATACTTTGGTTAAGTCGGTTTTGAGTAGTATTCCTATTTATTTCTTATCTTTGTTCAAGATTCCGGTTAAGGTGGCAAAGGCATTAGAAAAGTTGATGACGGATTTTCTTTGGGAAGGGGAGGATGAGGGGAAGAAGGATTACTTGGTGAATTGGGATTTAGTTTCGTTGCCTAAAGAAAAGGGGGGTTTGTGATGTCGTTGTAAGCTGGGTGTGTTTGTTTGATGGACTTGGTATGCTGGGTTGGTGAAGTGGCGTTGAAGAATTCTGAAGAAGAAATTTAGGCAATTTGGGTTTGTCTGGCGGGGTGGTGAAGAAGAGTGAAGGTATGTGTAGAAAATTCTAGTGGACTAGGTTGAGGTCCGGCGGGGGGCCAAGGCGAGGTTGCCGCCCGCCGGTGAAGCGAGAAATACTAAGGTCTTAACCTATGCGGATGATACTATATTTTTCTCAATAGGGAATGAAAGTCAGATACTTAATCTTTATTCGATTTTGAGACTTTTCGGGGTAATCTCGGGGCTTAAGGTTAATTTGGAGAAAAGTAGTGTAGTGGGCATTAATATGCAGCAAGACTTGCTTCGGCATAGGGTGGTTCTTTTAGGATGTGGTATAGAGGCATTTCCGTTTAAGTATTTAGGTCTTCCATTGGGAGGTAATCCTAGAAGTGAAGTTTTTTGGAATCCAGTTGTAGAGAAGATTGGTAAGAGGTTGGAAGGGTAGAGTAAGGCTTTATTGTCACGCAGGGGCAGATACACTTTGGTTAAGTCGGTTTTGAGTGGTATACCTATTTATTTTTTATCTTTGTTTAAGATACCGGTTAAGGTGGCAAAGGCATTAGAAAAGTTGATGAGAGATTTTCTTTGAGAGGGCAAGGATGAGGGGAAGAGGGATCATCTGGCGAGTTGGGATTTAGTTTTGTTGCCTAAGGAAAAAGGGGGTTTGGCTATTGGTAACATTTTGGCTAGAAACATGGCCTTTCTTGGTAAATGGTTATGGAGATTTCTAGTTGAGAGTGATTCACTATGGGCATTTGGTTATTAGAAGTAAGTATGGGACTCAAGACAATGGTAGGGACTCACGGGTGGTTCTGAGGAATAACTGTCGTGCTTCTTGGAAATCAATTTCGCATATCTACACTTGTTGGACTCGTCACCTTTCTGTAAGGGTGGGCAATGGAGCACGTGTTCGTTTTTGGGAGGATGTTTGCATGGGCCAATCTTCCTTTGCTTCTGATTTTCCACATCTCCATAGAGTGGCTCAATCTCATAACTCGTCTATTGCTTCCATGGCTTATTCACTTTTGGCTCCAATTTCTTGGAATTTTGATTTTTCTAAAAATCTTAATGATAGAGAGGCTGCATAATTGGCGTCTTTGTTGTTCAGAATTGATAATTTCTCTTTAGTTCTTCTTTTGGAGGACAAGAGGGTTTGGGCTCTTCATTCATCTGGAATATTTTCTTATAAGTCCTTTTTTGATAAACTCATCGATAGTCTTCATGTTTTTCAATTTCCTTTTTGCAAAAGAATTTGGAAGGCTTGTGCTCCTCTTAAGGTGAAGGTGTTTATGTGGGCTTTAGTTCATAGAGGCATTTTGACAAATGATACTTTGCAGAAACGGAGACCTAATCGATTTCTAAATCCTCAGTGGTGCGTTATGTGTTGTAAGAATAGGAAATCCGTGGATCATTTATTTTTGCATTGCCCAATTGCTTTGACTCTATGGCGCAAATTGGTTTTGTTGGGGGATGTGATTTGGGTAGCCCCGCAAAGGAGTGTGCATATGTTTCAAGTTGACTTTCGCGCTTTCAGAGGATCAAAGAGAGCCAAATTGTTATGGTTTAGTGCGGTCTTTGCAACTTTTTGGGTTCTATGGCTCGAAAGAAATGCGAGGGTGTCTGAAGATAAGTCCCGAGAGATAGATTGTTTATGGGATAGTGTGTGCCATTTAACTTATTTTTGGGTTTCAGGGAATCCTCTTTTTAAGGGGGTCCCACGTTTTTTGTTAGCTAAAGATTGGTTGGCAGTGTGTGATTTGTAAATGTTTGCTTTAAGACTTTTTTGCTAGGCTTTAGTTTTGTGATTTTCCCTTTTCCTTTGTAAGAGGATGCCTTATCCTCGCTTTCTTTTGTTTGATTTGTCAATAAAGTGCTTTGTTGTTGAACCAAAAAAAAAAAAAAAGAATAAGTTATTTGCAAGTGTTCCATCCATTCACTTTTTGGGTTGGTGTTTCATTCACTTTCTGTGATGAGGAATATGTTCGAATTAATGTTGAATGGGTAGGGCTCTCTTCTTTAGCACATTGCATCTCCAATGGAGATGTTAGAGAGAAGTTAGCCTCATAATTTTGTTAGTTTGCAGATGTTTTGCACTTTTGTGAGCTCCAATGCACATGGTTGGTGAGCTTGTTAAGTATGTTGGATATTAAAATATATGTTACCTGTAGCTAGCAAGCTAGTGTACAAAAGTTGGCCCCTTACCCTTTCACTTTCAATTAAATTACCATCTTCTTCATGTTTGCTTGTGGAGCTTAGTGTGTGGTTTTAGTTAGCCCCATTAGAGCATTCTGTTAAAATTGATGTATTATTGATTGATTGATACGAATGTATACAATGATTCCTATATATAGAAGAGTAGGTGGTAGTAGGTGATAGGTGGAGTGGGCGAAATGGAGGTGGTAGGTGGAGTAGGTGAAGTGGAGGTGGTAGGTGGAGTAGGTAGTAGTAGGTGGTTTACAATTTACATTTACAATTTACATTTACAATTTACATTAACAGCCCCCCTCAAACTCAAGGAGGATAACTACTAGCCAACTTGAGTTTGGAGAGAGTAACAAAACAGAAAAATAAGCTGACAAATAAAATTAAAAATGGGATAGGAGACACTGTATGGTCGTGTCAGACCGTTGTAGAAGACTGTATGGTTATGGCAGACCGATGTAGAAGACACTGGTTCGTGTCGGACTGATGTAGAAGACAGTTTATGGGTTCATGTCGGACCGGTGTAGAAGACAGTTTACGGGGTCATGTCGGACCGTTGTAGCAGGACAGTTCACGAGGTCATGCCGGACCGATGTAGCAGACACTGTGTGGTCGTGTCAGACCGATGTAGAAGACAGTTTATGAGGTCATGTCGGACCGGTGTAGAAGACAGTTTACGGGGTCATGTCGGACCGTTGTAGCAGACACTGTGTGGTTGTGTCAGACCGATGTAGAAGACAGTTTATGGGGTCATGTTGGACCGATTGAGAAGACAGTTTACGGGGTCATATCGGACCGTTGTAGCAGGTTGTAGTGGTGCACCAAGGGGGCGACTTAGGGAGTGCGCCATGAGCGACTTATACATGATACTGTGTATAACCCCCCCTCAAACTCAAATAGGTGTGAAGATAGAAACCTATTTGAGGTTGAAACAAAGGAATTGATAAAGCTGACCAGTGTAGAAGACACTGTATGAGTGTGTATATAGGCTGCCCAAAAGATATACATGGATATAGATATCGAGCCCTCAAAAGTCGTGCCCTCAAAAGGTGTGCCCAAGCTTTCAAAAGGCGTGCCATCAAAAGGCGTGCCCAATCCATAAAAAGGTGTGGCGGACATGATGGCGAGACGCGTGACTACCTTGGCTTGCGCGCCCATGTTGTCGTCTAGCGCCGAGCGGTGCACGATACGCGTGTCTGCCTTGGCTATTTAACCAAAACGGAGGCTGAGGCTAAGGCTAAGACAAAAAATTGCTAAAAACCTCTGAAAAAAACTCTTCGTTGTCTGAGAGAGAAACTCTGTAATATTCTGTAACACTCTGTTGCCCAGAAAATGGCCTCGTCTTCCCGTGGTCTGCTCACTCTCTTTCCCGACCTCAACGAGTCAACAAGAGAGATAACTGGTGCGGTGGCCAGTGAACCTCAACCAAACACCTCTGGTTTTGCTCCGTTGAACTTTCCGATGCGGTCTGTGGAGCAAAAAATGGCAGTGCAAACGGATATTGAGGCCAATCAGTATACATTGAAGTCATGTGTGGAGACCATGACGGCGGTCACAAACTTGTCGCACCGGCTTCAGAGTAGGACAAATGAGGTGCAGCAGTTAAACGCCCAACTGGCTCTGCTCCAGCGCATGTATAAGGATGCGCGAGCAGAGATAAGTGTGCTAAAGGCGGAAAATAAGGAGCTGAAGCGGAAGGCCACCGTGATGTTCCGATTTGGATGGCCACCATATGCTGTAGTGGAGGAGCAGGAGGGAGTGAACGTGCTCGGCGGCGCGGGAAACACAGAGGCAGCATCGTCAAGGGCTGCCCAGGACGGAGGCAAGAAGAAGAGACCGGTGGCAGAGTAGAGAAGAAAAATGCCGCCTGTGGATGTGGTGGTTGTGGTTGCTTCTTTTTTTTTTTTTTTGGTTTTTGGTGTAAAATTGTGATCGGGGTTGATCCCCGGCATGAAGAAATGACAAGTGTGTGGAATGTTTGTGGTGGGATTTTGGTGAGTTTACTTTTGTCTGTGTAGACAGAGGTTTGGTTTTTTTTTTTTTTTTTGGTGTGATGTTGTGTTGTTGTTTTGTGTAAGAATAAAAATAAAAAATAGATGGATGGGTGATTTGAGAAAGATCGGTGTGAGGTGGATGATGGAAGAGATTAAAGGGGGTATTTGAAAGAGATTAAAACTGTTGCGTAAGATTAAAGTTTCAAAATAAAGTGGGATGTGAAAAAGATTAAAAGTGGTTTGGAGAAAATAAATAAAAATAATGAATTTTGAAATCAAACGGAGGTGAGAGAAGGGACAAGCCCATGTGAGTGAAAAAGGGGTTTAAAAAAAAAGTGAGGGAGTGGGTTGATTAAAAAAAGGATTGTGGGTTTGAAAGTGGAAAGATAAGAGAGAGAGAGAGAGAGAGAGAGAGAGAGAGTTTTTTGTTTTTTTTTTGGTGTGATGTTGTGTTGTTGTTTTGTGTAAGAATAAAAATAAAAAATAGATAAAAAAAAAATTGTGGATGGGTGATTTGAGAAAGATCGGTGTGAGGTGGATGATGGAAGAGATTAAAGTGGGTATTTGAAAGAGATTAAAACTTTGGTGTAAGATTAAAGTTTCAAAATAAAGTGAGTATTTGAAAGAGATTAAAAGTGGTTTGGAGAAAATAAATAAAAATAATGAATTTTGAAATCAAACGGGGGAGAGAGAAGGGACAAGTCCATGTGAGTGAAAGAGGGGTTTAAAGAAAGTGAGGGAGTGGGTTGATTAAAAAAAGGATTGTGGGTTTAAAAGTGGAAAGATAAGAGAGAGAGAGAGAGAGTGGGTTGATAATAAAAACAATGTGTTTATCTGTGCCCCAACAATAAAGTTGGGGTTAGTGCCCCAACACATGAAATGTTAAACCCACGGTAAAGACCAGCAATACCATCTGTTTTCATCGTCTTCCTGTAGACATCAACCAAACCATTGAACTGTCTCTCTCCTCCTTTGCAGAGCAATCTATGTGTGTGTGTGTCAGACCGATGTAGAAGACAGTTTATGGGGTCATGTCGGACCGATTGAGAAGACAGTTTACGGGGTCATGTCGGACCGTTGTAGCAGGTTGTGGTGGTGCACCAAGGGGGCGACTTAGGGAGTGCGCCATGAGCGACTTATACATGATACTGTGTATAAGTGTGAGACCATCATTGTTGCAGACATGGTGTTCGACAAAATGTCCCAGAGGGATTTTGGGTTTGCTTCGGCGAGGTGGTGAAGAAGAGTGAAGGTATGTGTAGAAAATTCTAGCGGACTAGGTTGAGGTCCGGCGGGCGGCTAAGGTGAGGTTGTCGCCCGCTGGTGAAGCGAAAATACTAGGTTCTAAACCTGCTCTGATACCATGCTAAAATTGATGTATTATTGATTGATTGATATGAATGTATACAATGATTCCTATATATAGAAGAGTAGGTGGTAGTAGGTGATAGGTGGAGTGGGTGAAGTGGAGGTGGTAGGTGGAGTAGGTGAAGTGGAGGTGGTAGGTGGAGTAGGTGGTAGTAGGTGGTTTACAATTTACATTTACAATTTACATTAACATGGTAAACCACCTACTACCACCTACTCCACCTACCACCTCCACTTCACCTACTCCACCTACCACCTCCACTTCACCCACTCCACCTATCACCTACTACCACCTACTCTTCTATATATAGGAATCATTGTATACATTCATATCAATCAATCAATAATACATCAATTTTAACACATTCATGTGCATGTTAAGTGGCTAGCACTTTAGTAAAGTAAAGTGGACTCTACTTTTGTGAATTTTTGTCCATGTGAACTTAGCATACCATTTTTTAATATCTCCATTGGAGATGCTCTTAAAGTGTCTTGAGAGCATCTCTGTTGGAGATTTTAAAAATGCGTGCGCTAAGATATCCACCAGTGTGATTTTAGTTAGCCCCATTAGAGCAGTCATGTGCATGTTTAGTGGCTAGCACTTTAGTAAGGTAAAGTGGGCTCCACTTGAGTGAATTTTGGCCATGTGAACATCTTAACATACCATTTTTTAATTTCTCCATTGGAGGCATCTTGAGATCTTTAAGACCATCTTCATTGGAGATTTTAACAATGTGTGCGCTAAGGTATCCACATCGTAAAAATACACTCCTTACTTGACAAACTTGCTACTTTCCATTAATATTTTACATGAAATCTCCAAGGTGACTGGCAGGAACCATCCACTAAAATTGGCCCCATAAGCAAATAAAAAGAAAATGGTGGTTTAATTGAAGGCAAGAGGGATGTGGGGGCCACTTTCACTTGCTGAAGTATTAGCCACTGCTAGCATAATGCTTAACCTCTGACATAACATGTGAAAAACTAATCTGTTGGAGATGCTAAGAGTAAGAAGGATCCACTAATTGACAAACTTTTGATCCATCTCCTTAACGCACCCAATGCAAATGCAGATTCTTGGTCATTGGACATGTCTGAAATTCTTAATATATCTCTCATACCCTATGGTGCAACATAGCTCAGATTCTTGGTTATTGTTTAGGTTCTAGAGAAACCCTTCAAATATCTGTCATTCCCCTTGGGTGGAACATTTTTTTGAGGTGTTATGATATCTTATAGTGGGGACACGGTGAATTGAAAGTAGAGAAGACAATCGCCTCATGGACCGGGATGAGGAACTTCAGATCCAATGATCTTTTGTTTTCTGCCCTTGATTAAGTTGCCTATTAAAGTGGCTGATGGAATGGAAAGTTGCCCGGAGGATTTTCTAAAGGGGTTTTGGAGACAGCTTTAATAGAGGACACTGCTCTGTTTCTCCTAGGGAAGCTAGTGAAAAAGGATTCACATAGATGACGACAAGTAAATTTTTTTTTTTTTTGATCAACAACAAAGGACTTTATTGATAAAAAAAAGGAAACGAGATGAGGCATCCTCTTACAAAAGGACAATGAGAATACAAAAAACTAAACTCTAACAAGATAATCTCAAGAAAAAGCTTACATATCACACACCGCCAACCAATCTCGAGCTAACAAAAAAAGTGGGACCCCCTTAAAAAGAGAAATCCCCGAAACCCAAAGAGAAGTTAAGTGGCAAACATTATCCCACAAACAATCCACCTCACCGAACTTATCTTCAAACAACCTCGCATTTCTTTCCATCCATAAAACTCAAAAAGTTGCAAAGAGGGCACAAGACCATAGCATTTAGGCTCTCTTCGATCCTCCGAATGTGTGAAAGTTAGAGGACAAGTAGTTTCAATTAAGAATTTTGTGGAGTCCACAAGGTTCTGCAATGAACTTAATGGAAGCTTGGTATTAGGAAGTATGTTTTTACAGAATAGCTGTTGTTCCAAATTGCTCTGGTAATTTCTTGTGAATGTATCTAGTCTTTGGCACAATGTCTTTTTCCAGGAAGCACTGACACGTTTGCCAAGCCCACATATTAGTATTCGACATCGATACGTGTCGGACACATAGTGGACACGTGTCTGACACTCAATCTACCGTGTTTCGTTTTTTTTCTCCTCATCTCAAACACGTCTTGGACACGTTCGAGATCCTAGCCACACATAGAGAGAGAGAGAGAGAGAGAGAGAGAGAGAAGAAGAAGAAGAAGAAGAAGAAATACCCGAAGATCTGTTCAGGTGACATGTTTGAGACCTATCGAGCACTATTCGAAGTTGCAGCTACTATCTATCTGCGATCGGGAGGAACAAATTTTCGAAGATCTGTTTGAAGGAAGATGAACAAGTTTGAGACCCATTGCATTATTCGAAGAAAGATCTATTCGAAGGAAGACATGTTTGAGAGCTATCGCACTATTTGAAGATCAGTTCGAGTGAAGACGAACAAGCTTTCCATTTGCGATCAAGAGAAGCTTCCTGCTGCTGCAACAAATTTTTGTTCTCTCTCTCCTTTTTAGTCGTTTTGTATTCCTAGAAAATAAAAAAGTATACAACTTTTCACCTACCAGATTAATAAAAGGTTTCACCTATACGTCAAATGATCAAATGGTCAAACAGCTGGCTTCCACCTACCAATCAAATGGTTAAAATAACTATTTGAATGTGTATTTTTGCTGAATGTGTGATACGATTCATTTTTGGGTATTTTGATTTGCATTTGTGTGTTGCAACTGCATGTTTAAATTTTTAATTAGTGTTAAATTATTATTTTTTTATAAAATTAAATAAAATATTTATATATAGGAGGTATATTATATAAATAAATAAATATATTTTTAACGTGTCCTTAGCATGTCATGTTCGACATTTTTTGAAAATTATTGCGTCAGAGTGTCGGTGTAGTGTCACGTGTCCTTGTCCGTGCAACATAGGTTTTTTTTAATAGGTATTAAGTGCAAAGTTTGTTATCCATTGGTTGCCTCTTGCCTATTATCTCCAATCTCATACGAAATTTGTGATTAGGCCAGATTTTTTCACTGAGTTTTTAACTCATTCCTTATTTTTCTAACTTCCTGGATTTCTTTTTTTGTTATTTTTTATTTGTAATTTGTTTTTCAAGCTCATACTGATAACAAACGTAATATTTTATGTATTGAAATAATTAAAGGAACTAAATACAATATACATACTAAACTAATCAAAACCCTAATACCCTAATTACAAGAGAAAGACTAAACTACCCTTGAGAAGGATAGAGAATAACAGAAATATAAAGCAAGTATAAAATACATATTCACAACCCCCCCCCCCTCAAACTGAGGATGAGAGTGCAGAAAGCATTGAAAGTTTGTCAAGAAGAAAACGAAAACGAGTAATCGAGTCTTCGTAAAAAAAATCAGCCAACTAAAGGGAGGAGGGAACCAAAGGGAGAGTAATAGTGCCAGCCTGAAGATGCTGTCGAACAAAGTGACAATCTGTCTCGATATGCTTAGTACGCTCATCAAAAACAGAATTATGGGTGATCTGTATAGCACTCTGATTATCACAACACAACGGAGTCAAGGAAGAGATAGAAACACCTATATTGGAAAGAAGCCAATGAAGCCAAACTATCTCAAAAGTAGCATGAGCCATGGCACGGTATTCAACCTTAGCAGTGGAGCGAGGAACAACCGATTATTTCTTACTTTTCCAAGAGATAAGAGAATCACCTAGAAAGACACAAAGGCTAGAAGTAGATTTGCAATTAGAGATGTCACCAGCCCAATTAGCATCAGCATGGGCACGAAGAGCCAAGTTTGAAGAGGAAGACAACAAGAGACACTGCAACAAGGTACCACAAAGGTAGTGAAGAGTATGGAGCAAGGCAGCCCAATGTGTGGACCGAGGAGCAGAAACAAATTGACTTAGTATGTGCACAACATAAGAAATGCCGGGACTAATAATAGTGAGATAAACAAGACATCCAAGCAACTCACAATACATAGTGGGATCCTCAAGAGAAACTCCATCAGATGCAAAAAATTTGGCATTCAACTCAATAGGAGTGTCGACCGTTTTGTCATCAGTGAGATTGGCACGAGAAAGGATATCACAGGCATACTTAGTTTGAGACAAAAGATACCCAGTAGGAGAAGTAGCAACCACAATACCAAAAAAATACTGAAGAGACCCCAAATTCTTCATCTCAAACTGTTGAAACAACAGATGCTTAACCTCCTGAATAGTGCTAGAATTAGAGCCAGTGATGATCATATCATCCGCATATAAGAGAAGGAGAACAAGGCTAGCAGAAGTACGACGAACAGATAGAACACAATCATGAAGACTGGGACGAAATCCAAGCTGAAGGGTAATGGAGTGAAAGCACTCATACCAAGCACGAGGAGACTGCTTGAGACCATAGAGAGCGCAATGAAGACGACAAACTACATCGGGAGGGGGAAAAAGGCCAAGTGGAGCACGCATATGCACTTCTTTAGCAAGATGCCCATTAAGAAAAGCATTCTTAACATCTAATTAAAACAAAGGCCATTAATGCGTAGCATCAATAGAGATAAGAGCGCAAACAATAGTTATCTTAGCAACGGGAGCGAAAGTCTCATTGTAATCAATCCTATATTCTTGAGAAAATTCTTGAGCAACTAAACGAGCTTTGCACTATTCTAAAGAACCTTCAGAAAGAGTTTTGACCTTGTAGACCCATTTACATCCCAAATATTCTTGTCAATAGGTAACGGAACCAAATCCATTGTTAACTTGTCATTCATGGCAATAATCCAATTCAGATCATGACAGGCTTCCATGCAGGACCTGGGCTCAAACGAAGTATGAAGACAAGAAAGAAAAGACTGATAAGTAGAGAAGAAACATGTATTACCAAAACCAAGTCTGTTTGGAGGATGTCGGTCTCGCTTGGGAAAGCGATGCGTAGGAGAAGCGAGATTCATAGAGCCAGTGGGAGGGGCGGTAGAACTAGTAGCATGGGGGCTTGGAAGTGCTTTGCAACTCTTGTAAACAAGAAGAGGAGCAGGGGCAATAGGAGTTGGGGAGGGATCAAGAGGGCTAGTAGGAGACAAAGTAGAGACCTCAAGATTAGAAGCAAACTCATCAGGAAGAACATCAGAAGGAAATGGAACAATATGAACCAATTCATCCTTGGTAATGGGGACAGGTGGGGAAGAGATATTGTAGTAGGGTAGTTTTTTTTAAAAAAGTGACATGTCTAGACACATGTAGCTTTTTGGTGACAGGATCATAACACCGATAACCTTTTTGATTAATGCCATAGTCTAAAAACACGCATAGGGCGCAACAGGAACTTAGCTTAGAGTGATCCTGTTTGGGAAGGAGAACAAAACATGCATAACAGAAAACACGAAGGAGGGAGTAATTGGGAATAGTACCAAGAAGACACTCATACGGAGATAAACTTGAGAGGAGAGTAGGCATCTGATTGAGAAGATGTGCAGCAGTGAGCACAGTTTCTCCCCAAAACACATAGGAAATAGAAGACAAAAGCAACAGAGAGCGACCTATATCAAGGACATGGCGATGCTTGCGTTCAGCGCAACCATTTGCGCGGCAGTGTCAAAACACGAGGACTGATGAATAGTACTATTAGCAGCTAGAATCTCTGTAAACTTAGACAAATAATACTCAACCCCCCAAATCAAAACAAAGAATTTTAATGGTGGTAGAAAATTGAGTGAATCATGGAGTGGGAGTTGGAATATATTTTGTACAAATCAGATTTGCATGTCATCAAATATATCCATGTAAACCTACTGTAATCATCAACAAAAGACATAATATGTGGAACTCCCTTTTATACTGATAGGGGAAGGTCCCCAAACATCAGTGTGAACCAAGTGAAAAAGAGAAGAAGAAATAGAACTACTTTTATGAAAAGGTAGAGCTGACATTTGAGCCAATTTACAACCTCTACACTCAGAAATATCAAAACTAGGGAAATTGTGCCTAAATATCCAAAATTAACTAACAACTTCAAACGATCACTCAACAAATGACCTAACCTAGAATGCGAAATATAGAATAAAGAGGATTTATTGTTTAAACAAAAGGAAGATAAAGTCGTAGAAGACACATACAGAGGAACATGCAAGCTTTCCAAAACATATAGTTCGCCAACTCTACGCCCGACCCCAATTTGCCTCTTGGATACTCGATCCTGCACAACACAATGAGAAGAAGAGAAAAACATTAAAACCGGAATCAGATAATTGACTAATAGAGATTAGTTCGACAGAGAGATGAGGCACATAAAAGACATGAGAAATAGATAAATGGGGAGAGGAAATGAAACCAATAGATTGAACACTCATAGAAGAACCATTAGCTGTGGCAATATTGATAGAAGACAGAGATACACAATTACTAAGAAGAGATGCAATAGGAGTCATATGGTGCGAACAATGAGGCACATACATGGATATGGACACAGACATAGGACACGACACGACACGAATACGGTGACACGCAAATTTTTAAAAAACGGGAGACACGACATGCTGAGGACACATTCAATATATATAATTTTATTTTTTTATTATGTCTAAAATTTTTTAAAAAAAATTCATTGAAAGGTAATTAAAAAAATAGAAAAAAAAAAATGGAAAGATGAAAAAAAAAGGGGCTCAGATATATATAAAAAAAAGTAAGATTTTTGTTATAAAACAAATATATATATTTTTGATCTCTAATCAGAGAAAGAAGAAAAAGAAATTAAAAAAAAAAATTATTTTTAAACTCTCATAAGTGAATAAAAAATATATATATATATATATACACAAAACATACACTGAAAACAGAGGGGGATAGATGAAATCAGAGAGAGATAAAGAGAAGACCTGCGAAAAAGCGAGAGAGAGAGAGAGAGAGGAGATGAAATGCGAGAGAGAGAGATAGCCTCAAGACACACAGATAGAGAGACAACCTGTGAACTAAGAAAGAAGAAGGAAAACGAAGCAAAGAAAAACAAAGGACATACCTCGATCTAGGCTTCAATTGGTTCATGTTCTCTCTTCCCCTTCTTCGATTCAATTCTCTTCTCTTTTTTTTCAGTTTTTGTTTTTTACAGTTTGGCTCCATTTAGAAGTTTCAGAAATTACATTTTGTACCCCGCAGGGTCCAAGCGTGTCCAAAACGTGTCTGGCTGCAAAAAATTCAAAAAAAAGGGGACACCTTAGGGAGTGTGTCGGACACATGTCCACCGTGTGTCCATGTCCGTGACCGACACATGCCCGACACTGATACATAGGCCTTAGGAAGGTGTTTGTGCTTCATAGGGTGCGAACAACCAGAATAAAAAATCCACGAAGTGGGTACACTACCTGAGGATGATGAATTAGGCAAACCTGATTGAGTGGTAGTCATAGCAAAGGCCTGAGATGAGAGATTTGGAACGAACTGCTCAAACATAGACTGCATAGGATCAGACACGAGAGTAGCATGGGTCGTTGGAGTGGCATGACGAGATGGTTGTTGATGAGATAAGGATGATGCATAAGGGGGGTGACGACCTTTGGGCTGCAAAAGCTTAGGACAAGCATGCTTTCAGTGACCCTTCTGATGGCAAAAACTGCACTCATCCACGTAAACCCTAGGCTGAGGTTTCCAAGTAACTTGAATCAAATGAGAGGCAGCAGGAGTTGGCAAGAGAGGTGAAGAAAAGATAGACTGAGAAGGGGAGGGAACATGTGAGACCTTAAACCGTGATTCTTCTGCAATAAGCTCTCGATCAGCTCCATCAACAGAAGGCAAAGGAGAACGATGCAAAATAGCCCCTCAAAGAGGCTCAAACTAATCCCGAAGAGCCATAAGAAACTAGACAAGCCGTTGTTTTTCTCAATGTCTCACATAGCTGTCAAGTGCTTGGAGCTCCGAAGGTTCCATGAGGGCCAACTGATCCCAATAAGATGCCATCAGATTATAGAATTCTTGAACTGACTTCTCCCTCTGTGTGGCAGTGCAAATAGACATCTCAAGCTCATATTGCTTGGCAAAATTAGATTCCAGATACATAGTCTTCAAATAATCCCAAACTTTCTGCGTTGTGAAACCAAGTGAGAATCTGAGCATCCTCTTTATCTCATTTGGCAACTGTGCCCTCAGTTTCTTTAGTTTCATCTGGTCGGCTTGTAACACCACTAACATAGCCCCACATGCCCTTGCCTACTACAAATTTCTTCACAACATGTGACCAATATGAATAGTTGGACCCATCCAACTTAATGTTAATTGAATTGTGGAACTTATCATCAGACATATTTGCAAAATAGTTGAAGAAGAACAGTATTGACAACAGCAATCAACCCAAACAATATGCAATATCAATCAGCCCAAAGAAAAATATTTGCACTAATATTAAGCAAAACAAAGTACCCAACAATGCAAAACAACCAGATAATGAAACCAGAGAGAAGGCAGAAACAGAGGGTTATGGCTCCAGAGAAAATCCAAAAGTAGAGAAAATCCAAAAGCAGGAGATCCGACTGATACCCACAGCAACCTGACTGATCCAGATAAGTCGAAAGTGGCTGAAGAGGACTTGCGTAAGAGCTGCAAGTTGCGAAGGGCTGGAACCACTCGCCTAAAGGTTGCAATGGCTGGAGAAAAAAGCTGCGATGCCTAGAACAGATGTGCCAAAAGGATTCGCAGGTCGTATGTGAGAAGAGAACACCTGCGAAGGACGTATGCAAAAAGAGAAGACGACAAACGATAGAAGGCTACATGCTAAGTCTGCTTCTGTAACCTAGCTTTGATACCATGATAGCAAACCTTAGTAGCAGGAATCGTTGGAAGGGGAGACGATTCTCGTCTAGAATCGCGATTCGTAGGAAGATTTGTGATAGAATCGCGTCTCCATTGAGATAGAATCGCGGATCTGACTGGATGGGAATGATGGTGACACAAAAGGTGAGAGAGAGAGAGAGAGAGAGAGAGAGAGAGAGAGAGAGAGAGAGAGTAGGCTGCAAAGAAGCAGCAGCTGCTAGGGGTTGGGAATTATAAACATGAGAGTTGGGTGGGAATTTTTATTGGGCTTGGGAATTTTTTTTAGACCCATACAAACATTTGTTTGGGCTTGTGAGCTGTTTTATTTAGTGTTTGGGTTACCAGATGATTTGCATCATAAACATGAGAGTTGGGCTTCGGATTTTTCTCCTTCTCCTCTGCCCCTCTCTTCTTTTCTTTTTTTTTTTTTTGTAAGAAAATAAATAAAACAAATAATTTTTAACAAAAATATTTTAAAATAAATAGATAAAAAAATAATATAATCTTACAATAGATTTTTATATATTATATTATTTAATACATATACAAATGCTCCCTAACAACGATTCTTGGAATGTCTACGATTCCCCTATCCCGTTTCGTGCAACTAAGTAATAAATGTAATATTTTCTATATTGAAGTAAATAATCAAAGGGACTAAATACAATATATATATTAAACTAATCAAAACCCTAATACCCTAATTACAAGAGAAAGGCTAAACTATTCTTAAGAAAGATAGAGAATAACAGAAATATAAAGCAAATATAAAATTCATATTCACACGTACACTATTACAGTTGGTTAAACTTGTATTAAACTTGTATTAGTGAGACTACATATTAGGGAATAAAGCCAAGTATGGTTGAAATGTTCGTATCAGGAGGAACCTTGAATTCTCTATCTTGAATGAGGTCTTAATCCACTGGAGTACTTGTTTTAGCCTCTTTTGCAAATTAGTGTTATGATTTTCAAGTTGTTAAGTTAATTGTCATTCTTGAAAAAAAACAATTCATCATTTGTTTCCAGAACCATGGAGGAGTTGAACCTTTATCTAGACATTTTGTTTTTTGATGAACTTCGTGCATGGGAGTTCGTAGCAGCCTATGTTGCACATATACGGACACGTGACACGACACCGACATGTTAATTTTCAAAAAATACCGCACATGACACGCTAAGGACACGATAAAAATATATTTATTTATTTATATAATATACCTCATATATATAAATATTTTATTTAATTTTATAAAAGAAAAAAAAATTAACACTAACTAAAAATTTAACATTCAGTTGCAACAAACAAGTGCAAATTAAAACACCAAAAAATGAATCCTGTCACACATTTAGCAAAAATACACATTCAAATAGTTATTTTAACCATTTGACTGGTATGTGGAAGCCAACTGTTTGACTATTTGATCATTTGACTTCTAGGTGGAACCTTTTGTTAGTCTGGTAGGTGGAAAGTTATGTACTTTTTTATTTTCTCGGAATACAAAACGACTATAAAGGAGAGAACAAAAATTTGCTGTAGTAGTAGGAAGCTTCCTCTTCATCGTAGATGGAAAGCTTGTTCGTCTTCCGTCGAACAAATCTTCGAATAGTGCGATGGGTCTCAAACATGTCTTCCTTCGAACAGATCTTCCTTCAAATATTGCGATGGGTCTCAATCTTGTTCGTCTTCCTTCGAATAGATCTTCAAAAATTTGTTCCTCTTCATCGCAAATGGACAGCAGCTGCGATTTCGAATAGTGCTCGATGGGTCTTAGACATGTCATTTGAACAGATCTTCGGGTATTTCTTCTTCTTCTTCTCCTCTCTCTCTCAGCTAGGATGTCCAAGGCGTGTCTGAGATGAGGAGGAAAAAAAAAAAAAAATTAGGGACACGATAGACTGAGTGTGGGACACGTGTTAGACACGTGTCAGTGTCCAATACGTGTTGGACATTGATACGTGGGCTTGGCAGACGTGTCGGTGCTTCCTAGGTAGCAGCCAACAACCATTAAGGCCTGGCTTGAATGCCAATTTATATAATACATTTTGTAAAAACAAACAAAAATCAAAAAGTTATCCTAATCCAAAAAATCTATCCTAGAGTTATTGCATATCTAATTTGTTAAAATTTACAACACCAATACGTCCAAAACCTTTGCAACTTTGTACAAAAGTCTACGAGTCTGGGCATCGGCTTACACAAAGTTTCCACAAAAATAAATACAAAGACAAAAAAGTCTTTGGAAACATAAATGAAAAACTACAATTATTTGCCATATTCTGACAAACTACCAATTATATACCCTGTCGACCCTTCCCGTGGTTCAGAGAGATAGACTGATAAGATTTGATTGATCTTATTTGTCGTGTAGCATCGGCGGAAAGGATTTGTCTGACCACTTTCTGCTTAATAATGCAAGTTACTCCACGTGTTGTGGATAAGGTTAGAGTCGATCATGAGACAACTGCATGTGATAGTGGGGTCCACTATGCTTCCATCCTATTTATGAGATTGTGATATTTTTCATCAGTCTCTGGTGGAGGGGAATCAGGTTCCTGGCTGTATTGCTCATTCCAAAATTGTTCTACATCATCTGTTGTCATGGCTAGTTCCAACGGAAAATCCAAATTATTTCTCTTTTTGAGAAAGAGTCTCATTAATTTATGTAGGAGACCTCTGATATGTTATGGTAAAATGAGTTACAAATAGTATTCTACCATCTGTGACCATGAATGGCAACTTTGCTAAGCCATGAATATTAGAAGTTACTTGTGAAATAGTTATTAGACTGTCTATCTAATATTTTGTTCTCCTAGCCAAGGAAAAAGAAGATACACGTGTTGGGAATATTTAATTTTGTAGGTTATAAACCCTATAGCCTCAATGTTCTCATAGATATAGGAGCTACAATCAGTTCATGTAAATGGAATGCCATACCAAAAAAAAAATGGACATTAATGAAACATCCAATTTTGGTTACTGAAAATGATGGAAACCATACTTCCATACAATTCAAGGCTAAAAAATGGAGAAAGAAGAATATGATAATCGTTGTTTTCGCATTTATTATGTTTTAAGACTAATAGCATATCGGTGTCTAGAAGCAAAGGCGAAAAAACACATAAAAAATCAAATTTCTAACTCACAATATGGTAAAAAATGTTGTGATAAAATTTTGAAAGAAAATTGAAAAATTGGTTGCAATACATTTCCCAAGCAAAAAAGATTTTTCAGAAAACACAGAAAATATAAATGAAAATCTTGGAAAAAGAACAAAACTTTTTAAAAAAGAAAAAGTATATTCGAAAAAAGAAACCAATAAATGTTTCAAAAAAGAAAACTTGTAAATGTTACATTTGTAGCGAAGAGGGTCACTTTTCACCTGAATGCCCAAAAAGGGGGGAAAAAAAAGTGTAAAGAAAATTATCAAGGTTCTTGAAGAACAAGATTTTAAAATATTATATGGCGGCAAAGAAAGTTCTGATGAAGAAGAAATCTTGGGCGAAATTTCTTGTGATGAAGAAAGTTTAGATGAAGAACTAATCTTCATGATGACTAATATAGATAGTCAAGAAATATCTCAAGAAGCAGATAGTATATCTCAAGAAGAATTACAAGCAATTCAACTTGGAGATGTAATCGGTGAAGAAAAAACTTTTACCGAAGAAGAATTAGCAAAATCTGAAGAAATACAAGAAGTTGTTGTGTCAGAAATTTACGAACTTTCAAAATTCAACTTCTTTTCAGCAAGAGTGTTTGCACAATACAGTGGCAACACTTAGGCAAAATGGTCAGAACACGGAAACATTGATATTCCTTTTTTTGATAAGAAAAAGGTTGCAAGGTGGAAAAAAGAAATATCCTGAGATTCAATATATTCATATTTGATTAATACAGGTAACCATAACAGCCTTATTCTGACAAGGGATAGATACTCCTATTTTGGCTGTAATTTTTGATAAAAGATTTTTCGACCCAATGAAAGCAATCATTGGAGGAATTCAATCTAATTTGGCTAATGGAGTAGTTTGGTTTAATGTTAGATCAAATTTCTTTACTTCCATAAATGATCATAATCTTGAGGACACAGTCAAAATAAGAATTAAAACACAAGGATTAGGAATGAAATCTAATTCCCATGATTTGGCTATTTGTTGGAAAACAATTCACGAATTGACCAAATTTCTTGAAACAAAAACATGATCAAACAATAATAAAATCGTTGAAATAGACCATTTGACACGGAAATCCAACAGTGTCTAATGAATTAGAGCGATTTAGAAGTCCCTCGACAATAGTTAATCCATGACCTAGTGGGACAAGGATAATCGTCTAAAACAAAAAATTCCTGCAAAAACACAAACGCAAGCATCAGGAAAAAAATTTATATATTCAAAATATAGTTTCAAAAATTAAAAGATCAACTTCTGTATTTGAAAAAGATTTTCCTAACAAAGTATTTTCAAAATTAAGCATAGGTGAATCGAGTAATAATTCTAATCAAGAATCTATTGCCTCAACAAATGTTTAGATCCCTATTTTTCCAGGCTATGTGCTGGGAACATTTAATTTTGCAGGTTATAAATCTTATAGCCTCAGTGCTCTCATAGATACAGGAGCTATAATCAACCCATGTAAATGGAATGTCATACCGAAAGAAAAATGGACATTAATGGAACATCCAATTTTGGTTATAGGAATTGATGGAAACCATACTTCCATACAATTCTAGGCTAAAAATATAGCTATTTGGTTAAATGATAGCAAGTTGATTATACCAAAAATTCTCTGTTTTCCTTATATGCATGGTGATTTCCTTCTTAGAAATAATTTTATATATAAATACCTTCCAATGCAAATACAGGAAAAAAACCATTTCATTAAGCATAAACAATGTCTTAATTCATATTCCATTGTTAAAAAATATAAATATATTTGTGATAAAGAGCTTGCGCCTGTTTCGCATGGTGATTTAACTCCCATCATTAAAACTATTGATGAATCACATTGGATTTATAAAATTCTAGAATAAAATTTTAGTGAAAATCCATTAAAACTATGACAACGTAGTCCACGTTATTGTAGTTTGAAATTGAAAGATCTTAATGTTTTCATTAGAGTAAGACCAATGTTCTATACTAGACAAGATATAGATGAATTTGATATTCAACTTTAGGACCTTCTAGATAAGAAGTTAATTGAAGAAATTAGAAGCTCTCACTCTAGTCCAGCTTTTACAGTAAGAAGCCATGCTTAAATTAAAAGAGGAAAAGCCCGAATGGTAGTCAACTATAAATGGCTAAATGAAAATTTAGCGTTTGATAGATATTTTATTCTAAGCGAGGATGTTTTGATTAACTTAACCAAAAGATCAAAAATCTTTAGCAAATTTGATTGTAAGAGTGGATTTTGGCAAATTCAATTGACTGAAGAGTCAAAAAAATTGACAGCTTTCAGTATACCTAAAGGAAATTACCACTGGAATGTTATACCTTTTGGTTTAAATATAGCACCCCAGGTATTTCAACGGTGGATGGATACAATCTTTAAAGATCTTAAAGGACTGTTGTGTAGTTTATATTGATGATATCCTTATCTTCTCCAAAACCCGGGAGGAGTATAAGAAACATTTAAAATTACTTTGTGAAAAATTCCAAAAACATGGAATTATTTTGTCACAAAAAAAGATTGAACTAGAAAAAGAATCAATTGAATTTTTGAAAATAATTTTAGGTCATAAAGGTTTAAAATTATAGGAACATATTTCGTACGAGATTTTCCTGATACTCTTGAAAATATAACACAATTACGGAGTTTATTAGGTATTTTAAATTATGGACGAAATTTTATCAGAAATCTTTCAAAAATAGAAATTCTTTGGTTAACTAAATTCAGGAAAAATGTTCTTTTTGAATGGACAGCAGAGGATGTTGATTTAATTAAACAAATTAAAGAAAATGTTGAAATTTCACCAGATGTTTATCTTCCTAAGAAAGGTGATAAATTAATTCTAGAACTCGATGCCTAAGAAGCATGCTGGGCATGTGTTCTTAAAGTAATACCAAGTAAATTATGGCATGATAAAAATATACCTTTATCAGAAAATGGGATTAGACCAAGGAAAAATTCAATACCCATAAAATTACAAAAAGAACTAATTTGTGGATATAATTCTGGAACATTTAAACCAAATGAACACAAGTATATTGTTTTTAAAAAGAAAATTACTTGCAATAAAATTGGCAATAAAAAGTTGCCATATTTATTTAGCCTCAGAAAATTTTATTGTGAACTGATAATAAAGTAGTAAGAGATTTCTTGATCAATAAAAAATTTATTGAGCAAGGAAGAAGATTAGCCTGGTATAATAAGATTTTTGAATATACTTTTGAGGTAGAACACCTTGAAGGTACTAACAATTTTCTTGCAGATTTTCTTAGTAGGAATTGTTTTCAGAAAATTAAATTACTAAACAAGTAAATTTAATTTTTGCATATAACCTCTAGACCAAGAGGAAAAAATGAACAAGGGTAAACAACCCGCACAAGGATATTGGGTGACAATTGCTAAGAAAGCAATCCCCAGACAAGAAAAAGTTTATGTTGTGATTGCAGGAAGATAACCCAGAATTTACACAGCATGGAATGATTGCAATAACCAAGTTTGCGGATTTCCAGGAGCTAGCCATAAATCCTATGATAGCATGACCAAAGCTAAAAAAACTTTTTACAGTACAACAACTATGCTTGTTTATCAAAATAATTTTTGTCAAATGAGAACTAATCCAGTTCCAACTAATATTCAGACATCTAAAATAAAAGATTTTTTCAACCCTAGTATATCCAGAGAAATTTATATAAAACTCAATGGAGTTTGGAAAACTCACATTATAGACAACAAAGTGAAATTTCGAAGACACATAGGAGTTCTGGCCAACAAATTAACTAAGCAAACAGATAAGTTAAAAGATTTACAAAACATTTGTTTCAATATCCGTAAACAAATGAATTAGAATGAAGATTTTAATTTCGAAAAAAATAAACAATTTTCTTCAGCTATTAGATCTCATATCAGATGAGTTTTTTGATCCAGTTTTTAAACAAATAAAAAGAATTTCTCTTTTTGAAAAAGCAAGGACTTTACTTCGAAAAGAAAATTTTCTTTTAATAAAAAATCAAGCCGAGGATCATCGTGATAAGATTAGACAAATCTTAGGACGATCCTATGATAAATTAAATTTTAAAGATGGAATTCCCAAAAAAACCATCATGGCAAATCATGACATGGTTTTTTGAAGATATAGATTGGGGAATAACTAATCAAGTTGTTTTCAAAATTTTAAATCTAATCCAGTGGATAGAATATCCAATGATTATAAAAGCAACGCTCTCATGGATAGCAAAAGGTTTCTGATAGAGTAAATATTTTACTTTTTGGATCTCTAGCACAATTGGTTGGCGAGAATGAGAACATTTTTTCCAACCATATCAAATTTGGTATCTCAAAGAAATTGAAGATTTCGAATTTGAAGACGACTATTTGGATGAAGAGCATCGGAGGGAGAGATTGAAAAATATTCAAAAACTTCCTTTAACAGAATGTTGGATAGACAGTCTAATAACTGTTTCACAGGCAGCTTCTAATATCCATGGCATAGCAAAGGTGTCATTTATGGTCACAGATGGTAGAATACTATTTGTAACTCTTTTTTCCATAACATATCAAAGGTCTCATACACAAATTAATGAGACTCTTGACATGTTATTAAATCTCAAAAAGAGAAATAATTTGGATCTTCCGTTGGAACTAGTCATGACCGCAGATGATGTAGAACAATTTCGGAATGAGCAATACAGCCAGGATCCTGATTCCCCTCCATCAGAGACTGATGAATAATATCACAATCTCATAAATAGTATGGAAGCATAGTGGATCCCACTGTCACATGCAGTTGTCTCATGATCGACTCTAACCTTATGCAAAACAAGTGGAGCAACTTGCATTATTAGGCAGAAAGTGGTCAGACAAATCCTTTCAGCCAACGCTACACGACAAATAAGATCAACCAAATCTTATTTATATCAATCTGTCTCTCTAAATCATGGGGAGAGTCGACAGTGTATATAATTGGTAGTTTGTCAGAATATGGCAAATAATTGTAGTTTTTCATTTATGTTTCCGAGGACTTTTTTGTCTTTGTATTTATTTTTGTGGAAACTTTGTGTAAGCCTATGCCTAGGCTTGTAGATTTTTGTACAAAGTTGCTGAGTTTTTTAATGTATTGGTGTTGTAAATTTCAACAAATTAGATATGTAATAACTCTAGGATAGACTTTTTAGATTAAGATAACTTTTTGGTTTTTGTTTGTATCTACAAGATGTATTCTATAAATTGGTATTCAAGCAAACAAATGGCGTAATGTAAATTCCCACCATCTCTTTGTTGCCTAACTTCTCTTAACTCCATAACTCCATAAAATAGTAGAATAAAAATAGTAGAAAGCTTTTTCCTTTTGTTATTTTTGCATGAGGCCTACTGTCTCATATGCAGCAATGGTTTCACCATCGAACAGGCTGCTTTAGTGCTCTATTTTCCACTGGTAGACATTGAATAAAAAATTTCTTTTTGAAGCCTTGTTCATTATTTCCTGGTTTCTTCCTCAAAACCCTTTGATAAACACTTCTATATTCATGGAACCAAATTTAACTATGAAAACCAATAGTTCTTCCTAGAAATTTGGAATAAAGCTTCCAAAGGGTTTAGAAAAAGAAGAGATTTGAGTTTGTAGACCTTTCACTTAATATATGTATTTATTAATTTTGCCTGGTTAAGATTAGATTCGTATTTTCTGACCATTATATGCTTCAAGGTTCACAATCAAGATTTCCTGGTAAGATCTGAGTTTGCATTCTTGGAAAATAAAATCTTAATATGAATTTGTGGTCTTCTAGGCCTCTTTGGTGTTTCTGTAGAAAGCTTGCTTTTGTCACCAAGTGAAACACCTCAAATTTGGCTTATGATGTGAGACCTTATTAGCTCAATAGAGCTTGATGGTTCTTTCATATTTTTATCATCCATTTCGTTGTCTTTAAAGCCTGAATTGTTAAAGATGATAAAAGTGAGATTTTTTAATGCAAACCTGTTAGAATTTCCCATCTTTACCTTCACCTACTCCACTACACACTCCACTTCACCTACCTCCACTTCACCACACACTCCACTTCACCTAACCCACTATCACCTCCACTACACCTACTACCACATTTTATCTTTACTTTCACCTACTCCACTACACACTCCACTTCACCTACCTCCACTTCACCACACACTCCACTTCACCTAACCCACTATCACCTCCACTACACCTACTACCACATTACCTTCACCTACTCCACTACACACTCCACTTCACCTAACCCACTATCACCTCCACTACACCTACTACCACATTACCTTCACCTACTCCACTACACACTCCACTTCACCTAACCCGGCAACCTTGCCTTCACCGCCCGCCGGACCCCAACACATACCTCCTCTCCTTTCACCTTGGTCTCTGCAACCTCACTCTGTAAATCATCACCTCCATCGGCGTCGTCCAAGTCGGCAACGGCAGCCGCAGCAGCATCGTTCTCTTCCGCTGGGTATCTCTTCCTCTTCACTCTCATTTTCTCTCCTCTCAGTTGCTCAGCTCACTGACGGCGGCTCTCTAACTCCCTTCGGTCTCTGCTCACGGTTTTGAAAGAAACTACATCATTATCTTGCAATGGCAGTCTCATTTTCCGGTGTTAACTCACAATCTCCTCAAGAAGCTCGATGAGTACCTCCTGACACGGAGTTACATCACAGGGTATCAAGCCTCAAAGGATGATATCGCTGTGCACGCAGCTCTTTCAAAACCTCCACCATCTGAATTCGTGAATGCATCTCGGTGGTACAATCACATTGAAGCTCTTCTTAGAATTTCTGGTGTTTCTGGGGAAGGTTGTGGTGTCACCATAGAGGGATCTGCTCCAGTCATCGAGGAGGCTATCGCAACTCCTCCTGTAGCTGACACTAAGGCTTCAGCTGCTGAGGATGATGACGACGACGACGATGTGGATCTGTTTGGTGAAGAGACTGAAGAGGAAAAGAAGGCTGCTGAAGAACGTGCAGCAGCCATGAAGGCATCAGGGAAAAAGAAAGAATCTGGAAAGTCCTCCATTCTCATGGACATTAAGCCATGGGATGATGAGACTGACATGAAAAAGCTTGAGGAAGCTGTTAGAAGCGTCCAGATGGAAGGATTGGTTTGGGGAGCTTCCAAACTTGTGCCTGTTGGATATGGTATTAAAAAGTTGCAGATTTTGCTTTCCATTGTGGATGACTTGGTGTCCGTTGACACTCTCATTGAGGATTATCTCACGGCTGAACCTGTGAATGAGTATGTCCAGAGTTGCGATATTGTTGCGTTTCCCTCTCTCTTCCCATTTTCTCCTTGAAACAAATTTAATTTCTTATTATAAAGCCTTTTCAGTCTCTCTCTTCCCGTTGTTCCCACATGCACGCACCGCCCAAAATTTTTTTTTATTATAAAGTTTATTGGTGCTTGTTCCCCACTTTCTTTTTCTTGTTATTTTTCGTACTCATTATCAGTCCACTTTTGAACCCACTCCAGCACACCCACAATCTTTTTTTTTTAATATTTTCAGCCTTTTCCTTATATATATATTCTGATTCTTTTCACCCCTATATTCTTTCTATTTCTTTCTTTTTTTATTTCTCTTTCTTTGTATTTTTTTTTTATTTTATTAAAAAAAAAAAACAAAAAAAAGAGGAAGAAGACGAACTGCACACCATCTTATTTTATTCATGTCGGGCTCACCCCGATCACCATTTTACACCACAACTCCAAAACCACACAAAAAAAAAAAAAAAAAAAAAAAATCAACAAACACTCCACCAGGGGGGATTTTTTTTTTCCCTTCTCTACTCTACTTTTTGTTTCTCTTCTATTTATTTTGCTGAAATTTTTTTCAATTAATTTTACTAAATTGATTTTACGGTGTTGCCTCCGTGTTTCCCACTCCACCGAGCACGTTCACTACTCCCTGCTCCTCCACTGCAGCATATGGTGGCCCTCCAAATCGGAACATCACGGTGGCCTTCCGCTTCAGCTCCTTGTTTTCTGCCCTTAGCACGCTTATCTTTGCTCGCGCATCCTTATACATGCGTTGGAGCAGAGCCAGCTGGGAGTTTCCATGCTGCACCTCATTTGTCCTACTCTGCAGCCGGTTCGACAAATTTGTGACCGCCGTCATGCTTTCCACACATGCCTTCAGAGTATACTGATTGGCCTCCACATCTGACAGCACCGTCATTTTTTGCTCCACCGACCGCATCGGAAAATTCAACGGAGCAAACTCCGGGGCACTTGGTTGAGGTTCCAGTGCCACCGCACCCGTTCTCTCTCCTGTTGACTCGTTGAGGTCGGGAAAGAGGGTGAGCAGCCCGCGGGAAGACGAAGACATTTTTCTGGGCTACAAAGTGTTCCACAGTTTCTCTCTCCGAAGAGGCAGAGTTTTTCAGAGCAGGTTGGTTTCAGAGGTTTCAGAATGGTATGCCTCAGCCTCAGCTTTCGTCTTGGTTTAAATAGCCAAGGCCGATCCGCGCATCGCGCGCCACTTGCCACCAGCCGACAAACGGGCACGCAAGCCAAGGCGCCCACGTGCCTCGCCATCATGTCCGGCACACCTTTTGATGAATTGGGCACGCCTTTTGATGTATTGCCTTTTTATGGATTGGGCACGCCTTTTGATGGCATGCCTTTTGAAAGATTGGGCACACCTTTTGAGGGTGCAACTTTTTTAAGGGTCCGACAAGACTCTGTAAACTGTCCCGACATTGATTCCGGTTAGCTCCTTTAATGGTCCGACAAGACTCTGTAAACTGTCCCGACATTAATTCCGGTTAGCTCCTTTAATATATGTATTTATTAATTTTGCCTGGTTAAGATTAGATTCGTATTTTCTGACCATTATATGCTTCAAGGTTCACAATCAAGATTTCCTGGTAAGATCTGAGTTTGCATTCTTGGAAAATAAAATCTTAATATGAATTTGTGGTCTTCTAGGCCTCTTTGGTGTTTCTGTAGAAAGCTTGCTTTTGTCACCAAGTGAAACACCTCAAATTTGGCTTATGATGTGAGACCTTATTAGCTCAATAGAGCTTGATGGTTCTTTCATATTTTTATCATCCATTTCGTTGTCTTTAAAGCCTGAATTGTTAAAGATGATAAAAGTGAGATTTTTTAATGCAAACCTCATCTTTAGGATTCTATTTTTGTTTTTTCTGGTGAAAAAAAAAAAAAAAAAAAATCTTGTTTGGTTTTGATTTTCAAATAACAGTTTTTAGAAAGTCTTGTTTGGTTCTGATTTTGTTAATATTTTAATTAATTTTTTTTATTTTTTATTTTTGAGACACATCTAACATAAATACACTTAAAAAGTATAATATTTGTAAAAAAAATCTTTAAAAAATACACTAAATACCAAAAAATACAAACAAACAAAAAAAACGAAAATTTAGTACATTTTTCGTATTTTTGTGTATTTATTAATTTTTAAAAATATTTTTTCACAAATATCTTACTATTTAAATACATTTAAGTAAGGTGCATCTAAAAAAGTAAAAAAATTGCTTAAAGATTTAAAAAATATTCACTAAAAACTAAAAACATGAAAAACAAAAAACTCAATTTAAAAAAAACTGAATTTAGAAAACTGAAACCAAACACACTTCTTAGTGTTTTGAGTATCAAAATCAGACAAACAGTTAGCAAGAATCCAGGCATGTGAAGGCAAAAGGTAAATGTTTTGGCAAAGTTGTTTCTTCTATATGGGGTGGCCCCTCTACCTGTGGACCAGCAAGTTGATCTTGTTGATAAGTTACAAATTATCAAAATCATCTACCCATATATGGGGTGGTCCCTCTACCTGTGGACCAGCAAGTTAAAAGTCAGCCATGAAGAGGCATCATAGTCATTGATTTGGGAGATTATTTGTCTAGATCACCAAACCTTTAATGGTTCGTGACAAGCTTCTGGATTGTTATGTTAGTGATCTTGGCACAAAATAATCTCAGTTAATGGCTTTGCTGATCCTTAGGTTCTGATTTTTCATTTGTGGGTTTAACGGGAGTGGGCTACCTGTGCAGTGGGTGTGATCTGTACGGATACATGGTTAGTGTCATGACACGTTTCACATGTTAGTCATGATGGCCGTGCCTTTTTTATTGTCTGGTGGCTGTGTGCAGCTCCATGTGAATTTTGTTGCCAAGAATTTCATGAAATCAATTTCCAAATTTGTAAGATTCATCCAATCTAAAAATAAAATAAAACAAAATTTGTAAGATTCATAGTTTTTTTAATTTTGAGTGCACCACTTCTTTGATAAAGAGGCTGAGACTCATCATAAACCTGAAGTCTTTACGTAGGGCACAAAATTCCCGCTTACAGTTGGGTCTGGGAGGTAGTAGGTAGACAGCCTTAGCCCCACTATTTTTTTGTGGAGAGGCTGAAACACAATGTGAAGATAATTTTCCTTATTGCTCTACCTCTATTGGGAAATTCTTAACTGAACTTTAAGGGAATCCCTGGGCTTGGTATTTGATTTTTTTCATTTGTTAGATGGTTAGGGTTTTAAATTTGATATGATTTTAATGCTCATGGTTAAATCTCAAAAACAAATTACTTTTCAAAATGTTTTATTTAGATTAAGAAAAACAAATGAAAATAATTGACTAGGCTAGAACCTCTATTGTTGCACTAAAAGCATATACAGCTAGTGTAAATTTGAGCTGATAGTATTTATGATTGAAATTGTGGGTGGTAAATTAGAAAGAAATCAAAGGATTTCTTATAGAAAAAGATTTTGTAAATGTGATTCAAATATTTTCAGTTATGATTCATAAGATTCTTGTTGCAAAACATTAGGTTCTTAGAAGTATGTTTTTAAGATCATAGTTGTTGAAATCTTATGATTTACAAGTTGAATGTTGCCATTTAACTTGATCATAACGAAATCTATTTGGAATCCTACGTATGCATCCTTTTTGACAGAATTTCTTTGATTTTGTTTTGGATTTTATGATTCTCAATTTGAAGCTCGAGTCCTTTTTGAAAATTTCTTTCTTTGCAGTGGCATTTTAACACCATCAGTGCGTGTAATCTAGTTTGGTTGTTTTTGTTTTCACTTCTCTATTTAAAAGATGATATGCAATGTGTCAACTCATTCTTGAGATCTCATCCTGATTCTGTAGACATTTTAAAAAAAAAAAAAAAAAATTAAATTCACTGTAATTTTTCAAAATTTTTGCATATAGATTTTCTTATAAAGGCTAACATTCTTGGGTGAATATATAAAGGCTAACAGGTCCCCCTTAAATGAACTTTTTGGGTTATCGTGGTCAATTCGCAGCTCCTGCTGTTTAGGAAATCTTTGGCTTGAAATTGCTTGTTTTTAATTAGTGATGGACTGGAACTTTTATTTACTTGATACTGTTTCTTAGGTATTGTTACATTTTCAACTTAATTGTGTTTTTAATTAGTGATTGCTGATTAAATTTCATATAATTATCATATTTATGGATTTACCCTTTAAAGGTTCTAAAAGGACCATGTTAGTGAGTATTCAGTTATCAGAAATCCTTACATACAAAAAAATTCTAAAACTTTGCTATTGGAATGATTTTACGTGAACTAAAACTAGTGAAAGTTATTTACTCCATTTTGGTGAAAGCAAAGATTTGCTTCGAAGACTAATAATGATTTCATCACATGATTTATTACTACATGAGTGCCTGGTTATGGTCATTTTTCTGTTGCAGGCTAACCCTAAGGGGAATCTTTCTGGAGCAAAGCGCAAAGCCGTGACACCACCCGCAGTGGTGGGTGCTAGTGAGCTTCCCCCAGTTGGTTTGAAGAAGAAACTCAAAGAGGAGTGGAGTTGTGCACTCTGTCAAGTTAGGGCTACCAGCGAGCGGGGTTTAGACGAACACCTTCAGGGGAAGAAGCACAAGGCCATGGAGGCAGGACTGAGCGCACAGAGGACAGGCAAAAACAATGCAATTGGGCTTTTCCCAAAGAAAACTGTAAAGCCCATTAAGCTTGCAGAGACCATTGATAATCAGAACTCAGAGCAGGAGATATTATTACAGAAATCAAGTGCAGAAGATGTGAAGCAAAACAATGATTTAGCATTGCAGGTAGTGAAGGTTACCAATGATTCAAAGAACAATTCGAAGAACAAAAATTGGAACTTGGCACATAAAACGAAGAAAACTGGAGATTGCAAGGAGAAGAGGTTTAAGTTCTGGTGTGAAATGTGTCAGGTTGGAGCTTCCTCTATGAAAGTTTTGGGAATTCATAAGAAGGGAAAGAAGCACATGGCACGGCTTCAGGAACTTAATCAAAAAAGTGGATCGGCACTGACTACTCAAGTGGGAGAGGCTCCACAGAAGGAAAAATGCCCAGAAGTGGTTGTTAAAGATGAAAAGGAAGAAACAACAGACAATGTTGACGGAGATGCAGACGGAGAGGTGGTGGAAAATCATCAGACAGCAGAGGATGTGGCTGGTAATGGCACCAATTGATTGAGGAGTATGTAAAAAGAAACACTGCATCAAGTTGGTTTTTCCATCCCAAATTTAGATTTGGAGTTGTGTAATTTTACTTTGTGTATCTTTATCCATAATGTGGCATTTTATTTGGATTATGGATTTATTTGAAACTTCTATGTTTTTTAGTAAGGCTGAGAACTGCAGATTTTCAAAATTTAGACTGGGTGGTGGTTAAAATGATTGAAGCTGCTTTGATAATTTTAGTTTGGAAAGCCACCATGGCCCACATTGGATGAGGATCAAATATTTAGTACAATGGTGATGTTATCCTATCTAGTGTCATTTGTTAATACAAGACCAGAAATGGAATTTGAGTGGACATATCTCGTCTCCTACTAATCTTATTTGTGTTTTTTTATTGGTCAGAACGTAACTAATCTTATTTGTGTGTTTTTATTGGTCGGAATGTAAGATAGTATCACTGTTGCATTTAATTTTTTTATTAACATTGGAGGTGTGGTTAGTACTTGGAACAAGGGGTGCTTGCAGTTTGGTTGCGGTTGAGGAATTTTCAATCTGTCATTCGTCCATCGGATTAGCGGATTGAAAAAAATCAATCTGCATCTGTCTGCTGGATTAGCGGATGCGGATTAACGGATGGATGCGAATTGATTTGACGGTTTAAACTTTTACAAATTTTAAATATAATATAATAATTTGTCAACATTTTTTTTAGAAGACAATCCAATCCAACATAATCATAAGGTTATCAAGTAAAGTGGCAAATACTAATAATAAATAAATATAAGAAAATCATATGTTATTAAAATTATTTCTTTTTTATTTTTTGATTCAAAAATTATTTAATTTGATTTTTAAAAAATGACAAAATTAAACTTTATATTTTTCACACAAAAATATCAAATATTAACACTTGTTATTTGATAAAAGAATTTTCAAATTTAAAAAAAATTTAAAATCACAATAGAATATTTAAACTCTTTTTTAATTGAAAATATAAATAGAATATTTAAACATATTGAAAATACAAAAGTTTACAAATTATTAGGGGTGTTCGCGGTTTGGTAATTTGGTTGCGGCCAAAAGAATCTCAAATCCGCCATCCGTCCAAAACTAAAAATTAATCTACAACCGTCTGCTCATCATCACACATTCGTCCAAAATGTGACGGATCAATTCGGTTCGAACGGTTTGGGCCGATCGGAATATTCGCTGAATATCCCTACTTAAAACATTCTTTCTTCACTGGCAAGAAGCGAAAAATGTGGTAGGTCATAAGTGGTTTCTACCATCAATTTGTGTTTCAACCATAGTGCAATACCATAATGGAAATACTAATTTTATACATTACATGTTTTGAAGAGTTATGGAGTTATATCACAATAGTTAATATGTGAGTAAAATGACCTGAACACCCGATTATAAAAAAAAACAAAAAAAATGAGCTAGACAATTTGCATTGATAATTGAATATAAAGGTAGTACAAAACTAAACCAAGGCATGGCATGGTGTCACGGGATGGCTTTTTCTAGAGGCGTAGCGGAACATTTCTACCAGTGAAACGCTTGAACTCCACGAAGTGTCAAGCCCACCTAAACTCTCCTTAACTATTGAGTGTTGAATCTTGACCCCTCGTGTCAAATGCAAGCTCAAATGCTATGTCTAGCAAGAACAACTCCACAAGGAAGCTCTAGCTTCCATGCCACAAGTAGGCTAAACACCCACAAGTGCATCTCGCATGGCTCGTGTCACTTCACGGCACCAAACTCGCCCTTGAGCAAGGTGCTCGCCCAACTGAGGTCCAACTCAATCAAGGCATCCCGTGTCAGCGTGACTCAAAACTAACCCAACACAATGTTGTTCAATTGTGCACAAATCTAGAACCCTCAATCTAGCTGACAAGTTTTCCCTCTCTTGAATAGGATCTCTTGTTGCACCTGTCTCGAATAGCCACAGGCAACTGAGGTCGCCGGTGCTGCCACAGCTCAAATTCTCATACACGCATTGACATGCTAAACCATTCACCAAGGGTCATTACGCATCCGAGGCATTACACTAGCGTGTAGCATGAGCATGACAATGTATATCACTAGCCCTCAATTAGCATTCTGCCTTCGTACAAGCTCTGCATAAAGTGTCTCGTATGATGACAATGCTTCATAATATTCAATTGTTTCCATGAGTGACAACGTTGCTACCAAACCGCTAGCTAGGCTACATGACCCTTGTGTTCACAGTTGAACCCAAGCCTATGTTCACAAGTAGGTACATAAGGTCTTATTGATGGCATGCCTCGATAGTGCATTCTATTCGATCCAAGATGACACCACGATATATTACAACAAGCGGCATAGCGGGTGTGTATTTGAACCTCCCACTAGGAAGTAGTGCTCAATGTCGACACTTATGCCCCTCAATGACATTATCCATGGTGTTCCCAAACCCACATGGAGACCAAAGACAACACTCAAGTATGTCAGAGGCCCGTCCATTGGTTGTCCAAATGTTGCTCACTTGTAACCTCATCACAGGTTAGGGAGACAAGTTTATAATATTATCTTAAGCCTTTTTCTGATTGACACAAAGAAACATCCCACATATTTAATGAGTCATAATGAAATAATTCTCAATATTATCCCACTAGTGTAGAAGCATGGATGGGCGGGCGCGCAAGGGTGCTGGGCGTGCATTGGACTACTTGGGGCCAACACGCCACGTCGAGGTACCACACCACTTGTAAAAGTTGCAAGTAGAAGAATTGTCAGCTCATGACACATGGCTATAATATAATGCCTCCCAAGTTTCAAAGTATTCATGTCCACTAGATCACAAAGACATGAGTGGAAATATGTAAAATTAAATACTTGAATCCTCTAACTTTTTATAATATTCGAAGAATAATAAATACACATTTTCTATATAAAAAAATTAATAATAACTTCTAACATATAAGAGATAAAAATAACACATTTTTTTTTTCTAAGGCTTATTCAATTACAACTATATTTTTACATAATCTACAACATCTTATCTAAAAAGTAATTTTTTTTTTATCTAAAATATGAAAACAATTCACTAAAAATAAATAAAAACTCGAACAAAAATGCATACAGATTTTTGTTTGAATTTTCATATATTTTTAGTGATTTGTTTAATATTTTAGCCAATTTATTTTAGTTTTTAGATGTATCTTGATTATGTGTATATAAAAAGACAAATAATTGGTTAAAATATTTAAAAAATTCAATAAAAATTAACGAAAACTCATCTTAAAACAATTTTTGAAAAACCAAATCAAAAGTTTTGATTTGGGACTTTTCAATTGTGTTGTTTAACCATTCTTTCAGAATCACCACATTCATTGGTTTTAAATTTCCAAAAATAGTTTTCTGAATTTTTAATTCGTATTTTCATATTTTTAATATTTTTTAAATATTTTAATCATTTTTTTTAATTTTTAGATCCATTTAATCTTAATATGCTTACAAAGTAAAAAAATTCATTGAATACAACAAAATACGAAAATGTATTGAATTTTCGTATTTTTTTTATATATTTATATTTGATGAATTTATTATTTTTTTTGTACAAATATTATACTTTTTAAATGTATTTAGATTATGTGTATTTAAAAAATAAAAAAATTTGAGTAAAATATTAAAAAAAATCACTACAAACAAAAAAAAAATAACTAAAAACAAAAAAACTCAATTTTTTGAAAAATAAATTCAATTTTTCTCGAACACATAACATATAAGAGATAAAAATAACACATTTTTTTTTTCTAAGGCTTATTCAATTACAACTATATTTTTACATAATCTACAACATCTTATCTAAAAAGTAATTTTTTTTTTATCTAAAATATGAAAACAATTCACTAAAAATAAATAAAAACTCGAACAAAAATGCATACAGATTTTTGTTTGAATTTTCATATATTTTTAGTGATTTGTTTAATATTTTAGCCAATTTATTTTAGTTTTTAGATGTATTTTGAATAAATAAAATTTTTAAAATAATTGTTAAATTGGAAAAAAAAAAGTAATAATTCAAAATTTAAATAATAATTCTAGTTATTTATTTTAATAATTTTAGTTGTATCTTTTCATAAAAACGGTACTTAAATTAACACATATATTAATTTTAAATAAATTATTGATGTGTATTTTAATAATTTTAGTTCTATTGTGTCATAAAAATATAACTTATATAAATATATACATAATAAATCTCATAAAAGTAAATATTTTTAATATTTAATTTTCAAAAAAACTGCAAAAAGAAGAATAAGATTAATTGGTAAAATATTTTTGGTATATATAATTCTATTAAATTTTGTTTATGTGCAATTTAAATTAAGTAGAAGTCTTTCAAATATTGTGTTTGGTAATGTTTACATTTTCAGTTTATATTTACAAAAATTTTATAAACTGATTTTTGTTTATTTTTAAAAAAATATAAACTAAAAAATATGTTTGTTCAGGTCTAAAATATTTATATTTATTTTTTATTATTTATGACAATAGGATCATACATATTATAATTGAAAAAAAAATTAATTTGAAAAAAAATAATTGGACAAAAAATTAATTAAAAAAAATATTTGAAAAAAAATTGAAAAAGTTTTAATTGAAAAAAAAAATTATTTGAAAAAACAAATTGAAAAAAAAATATTTGAACAAAAAAATAATTGAAAAAAAAATTGTTAGTCAAATTTTTAAATTTTTGTTTAAAATCAACATAAACTCATTTTTTCAGTTTACGTTTTTTACTCAAATTTATAAATGTAGACGATCATTTATAAACCTAAATAATTATCAAATAAATTTTTATGATAATTTTTAAAATTTTTATGACTCTAAATTAAAAATTGAAATCTAAATAATTACTAAACAGATCTTACGTGCTTTGTGTTTATTTGGAAGTTTTTTTTAATTTTTCGGTGCTTAAAATTAAAATTGATTCTAATATATTTAAAAAATTCAATATAATTGATATTATAAATAAGATAGACATAAAAATAAGAAATAATTTTAATATTTTATTTTAAAAAATGTGAAAAAAATATAATAAAATTAATTGGTAAAATATTTTTAGTATGTATAATTCTATTAGGGTTTATTTATGAGTAATTTAGATTAAGTATACTTTTTGCAATATTAAATTTTAAAAAAAAATTTAGTAAAAAGATATATTGATGTGCCATTTTAATAAATAAATAAATAAAAAATCAATTATTATACTAATTATGTACCAACACTTGATATAGTAATGCAATTTTAGAAATATAGATTACATCCATTGTACAAATTACAAATGGCCTTTTTTGACAAATGGCCTTTTTTGATATTGTAAACAAATGGCCTTTTTTGACAAAAAAATTAAAAACAATTTTTTTGGCATTTTAATTTTTTAAAATCACATTACTTTTTATTTTTATTTTTATATATATATATTTTAAAAAAATATAAAAAAATTAACTTTTAACATATTTGTCAAATACAGCCTATGCCACATATACCAATTATTACACCAAAACTCATAATTTTTGTGGTTATAATGGTTTAAAATTGTCAAAATAATGCAAAACATGTCAAAACGATATTATTTTAACAATTTTAAACCATTATGACCACAAAAATTATGACCTCAAACATTTTCCTTATTACACATAGCTTTAAAAAAATAAAATAAAATAAACAACAACGTAAGAGTGAGAAAAATTGATAACCAACCCCACTACTTTAATTTCCCTAAATTGATATTTAAACCCAGAAAATTGCAATTCCGTATTGATTCTTCAACCCTTGATCTCACCCCGAACGTTGTCTAATCGAAACAGACTCTTTCTGAGATACGCGATTTCCCTCTGGTTCGTTCTCTTTCTCTCTCTCCGTTTATATATACATAAATATATGTATATATGTATCTGTAGATCTGTGAAGAACACAGTTACATAATTGTATAGATTAATTTGGGAATTCAACTGTTATAATTTTCAATTTTGTGCTGCGGTTTCCTGTTCATCGTCTAATTTGTGTTTGTTTGTTGGGATCATCAGCAGAGATCATAATTCAATTTTTTTTTTTTTGGTTTGTGATCATTTTTGAATTTCTATCCACTTTTCCTTTGTTTTGCTTGATTTTCAGAGCAAACGAACTGGTCGTTGCGATTTTATTCTAGAATTTGATTTTACTTATTGAATTTTTCGTTTTTTGTTCATTTCTAATATTTGGGAATTAAATTTTGCTTGATTTTCATAGCAAACAAACAGGTCGTCGGTGATTTTATTGTACAATTTGATTTTCTTGAAATTTTCGTTTTTTGTTCATTTCTAGTATTTGGTAATTGAATTTCTCCAGGATTTGATTGCAGGGTTGATAATAGCATAGATTCGAAAGATGTTAGAGCAATTACTGATATTTACTAGAGGAGGATTAATCCTCTGGACATGTAAAGAGCTTGGGAATGCTCTTAAAGGATCGCCCATCGACACCTTGATCCGGTCCTGCCTTTTGGAGGAACGTTCTGGTGCTGCATCATACAATTACGATGCTCCTGGTGCTGCATATACCCTGAAATGGACATTCCACAATGAACTGGGCCTTGTATTTGTTGCTGTTTATCAACGGATCCTCCATCTTTTGTACGTGGATGATCTTCTTGCTATGGTGAAGCAAGAATTCTCGGCAATTTATGATCCAAAGCGAACAGTTTATAATGATTTTGATGATGTATTTCGGCAGCTTAGGAAGGAGGCTGAGGCTCGGGCCGAAGAAATGAAGAAATCGAAGCTAGTGAGTCAGCCTACAAACAATAACATCGGTAAGAAGCAGGGGCAGGTTCAGAAGTCTGGGTTTCAAGGAGACAATAAAAAAAAGAGCAGTGGTGAATCTGATGGTGGGGATGGTGAAAATTTAAAAGGTCGCCCAAAAAAAAATGGACATTCTAATGGGAATCATGTTGCAGCTGATGAGTTGCCCACAACATATGTTGCTAATGGCAAAGCGAATGGGGGTTCCAACAATGGGGCTTTCGATGTAAATAAGCTACAGAAGCTAAGAGCCAAAGGTGGGAAGAAAACTGATACTGTTGTTAACAAGATTTCCAAAGAAGAACCAAAAAAAAAGATAACAAAAAAGAATAGAGTTTGGGATGAAAAACCTCCAGAGTCAAAATTGGATTTTACAGATCCGGTGAGTGAGAATGGGGATGAGAATATAACAGTTGTGGCAGCAGATGTAGGTGAGAGCATGATGGACAAAGATGAGATTGTTAGTAGTGACAGCGAAAGTGAGGAAGAGGAGGAGGAAGGGAATGATAGTAAGACTGATACAAAAAAGAAAGGGTGGTTTTCTTCCATGTTCCAGAGGTACATTATTTTGCCCCATTCATCGTCATTTTTTATTCAATGCTTGATAAATTTAGTTGATTTGTATAATAAGTTTTTAAAAAAAAAAAAAAAAAAAAAAAAAAAAAAAAAAACAAAACAAAAAACCAAGAGGACTTCCCTTTTTCCAATTTGTTTTATTACGGACATGCAAATCATCTATTGGATATCGGTAATAGGATTTCTGTTGGATTGGTTTCTATGGTTAAACCAATCAAACTGTTAAAATCCAAAATTTAGATTTCATTCATTTTATATTCATATAATATATAATAATATAATTGAAGAAGAAAAAGAAGAAGGTTGTGTTATTGGAATTTTGATGTTCTAAATGTAGCGTGCATGACTTAATGAGAGCATGTCTCTCTTTCAATCCCTTCCCTTATTAAGTGATGCTTTTTCATTGATATTATAGTGTTTTTTTTCCTGTCAAATTCTGGTTGTGTGTTGAGGTTGTGAGATGATGTGGTAACCTCTTATATTTAGAATTGTTGAAGAAAATTTACTTGTCACTTTAAGATGATATATCTGAAAAAGTTATTGCTGAAAACGTCAAATGTTGTTACTTGTGATGCTAAGAAGTCACAGTTTGGACTTGAAAAAAATTTGAAAAAAGAACAGAACGAAGAAAAGTAAAAGAAGTCATTTGGGAACTTTGTTTTCCTCACATTTCTGTAGTGGGAAAAGCTGCTGGATTTTTATAGATGGTATCATAAAGTAATCTACTGAAGATTAGTGTACTTTTCTTCATTCTATGCTATTGTTATTTTGATACTTTTAGTGTGGTGATTTTGAGCACGAGTTCTAAGAGTTGTGCTATGGGTGTTGTCATTCTTTGCATTATGACTTGTGATCTGCACACACATAGTGTGGATGAGCTTTTGGGCACAAAGTTATAAGATCGTGATTGTGTTGTTAGGTTTCTAAGATTCAGAATCTCACAATATTGAAAGTGTTGCTGAGACTTGTCCTTTTTAAAGTTGCTTGAATTGTTTGGTCTTCACTGTGAATTTTGTATTTCTGGCGGCTTTTTCTCCCAAGTGTAACCATGTTACAGTACTTTTTGGTATCATGTTTTGCTGTGTTTGAGATAATGATGGGACTTGGGATTAATGTATCTGGGTATAGAATGATCTTGGTTTCATCAATATATAGTGAAAAAACAGTCCCCCCAACCCTTATTTTTTCCCCTTTTCATGCTCCACCCTCCATAAAAGAAGAAAAGGGGGGAAGATCATTTCTAAATAAATCAATTTTTTCACTGTTCTATGTTCAGTATTGCTGGGAAAGCTAATTTGGAGAAGGCAGACCTAGAACCAGCTTTGAAAGCTCTCAAGGACAAGCTTATGACCAAGAATGTGGTATGCTTCCTGCTCTCTAATTCCTCTTCATACTGTTGTTCATCTTCTTGGTTCTTTTCAACTCTTTTTGCTGCTTCCTTCTTGAGTCTGTCTTGTATATTATTCTCCATTCTACATAGTCTGCTCATAGGGATTTTTATGTTGTGGCACTTTCAGGCTGAGGAGATAGCTGAAAAACTTTGTGAATCTGTGGCAGCAAGTTTGGAAGGTAAAAAGCTTGCTTCCTTTACGAGGATATCTTCAACAGTACAGGTGTGTGGACTTGTTAAATTATATATATATATATATTCCTTCCGTCAGACAATTCATTCTTCAGTGTTTTTTTCTTTTACGGTTTTAGCTGTGAAAGGTTAGTATTAATGATTGAAAATTGATGCCTCCAGGCAGCAATGGAAGAGGCCCTTGTCCGCATTTTAACTCCTAGACGTTCGATTGACATTTTGAGGGATGTGCATGCTGCCAAGGAGCAAAGAAAACCATATGTCGTGGTTTTTGTTGGAGTTAATGGAGTTGGGAAATCTACCAATCTTGCTAAGGTTAAACTTAACTCTATCAGTGTATTTGTGGATTTTGTGTTTGATAATCTAATTTTATTGCTAAGACTCTGCTCAAATGTGCTTCTGCAGGTTGCTTACTGGCTTCTGCAGCATAAGGTCAATGTCATGATGGCTGCATGTGATACATTTCGTTCTGGAGCTGTTGAACAATTGCGAACTCATGCACGTAGACTCCAGGTATTGTTTTGATGCACAGTTCTCTGTCATTATAGATCTTGGGCCTCTTTATTGGATTAGAGATGTTAATCAAGGGGATACTCCTGAAAAGTATAATTGGCACGAGCTTGATTGTGGTAGTTGACTTGTAACTATTTGCCCTTGTCAGATTCCCATTTTTGAGAAGGGCTATGAAAAAGATCCTGCAATTGTAGCGAAGGAAGCAATTCAAGAGGCCACTCGAAATGGTTCAGATGTGGTTCTTGTTGATACAGCTGGTCGAATGCAGGTATGCATCTTAATATTATGCCTCAAAGCTTATTTTTATTGATCAAATACATCACTCTCAAAGTGAATGGATGTATAGAACCTGAGTTTACCATTAAACATGTTGTGCTGAGGTTGTCTACACAAAGATTGTTGCAATTATTGATATATCTGAACTTTTTTTTTTATTTTTTTATTTTTAACATGGCCTATGAATGTCTATTATATGTCATCCTACTGCCATTGAATTTTTAAATTTCTATTATATTTTACAGGATAATGAACCATTAATGAGAGCTCTGTCAAAACTCATCAACCTCAACAGTCCGGATCTTGTCCTGTTTGTTGGGGAGGCACTGGTTGGGAATGATGCTGTGGATCAGTTGTTGAAGTTCAATCAGGTTCAGTCTCTATGCTCAGGCTTCTCCCTCTGAAAGAATGTGATTTGCAGAAACTAAACTATGAACCAAAGAGAGAAACCCAAATACGGAAGTGACTAAAGATCATCTTCTTCTTCTCATATCACATGTCAGTACAAGTCCATGGATGTATATACAAAATGTGTTGATCTGAATCTAGAACATGACAACCTTTAACTAACTCACGCCAGCTATCACTAGACAGTTATGACTACCTCAACAATACTTTGAATTAGTCACTATAGTTAGTGCTTAATATCCCCTCTCAAACGAATGGACATAGATAAGCAAGCACATTAGGTTGTTCTTGAGACAAAGAAACCTTTGAGAACAAAGGTCTTTGGTGAGAATATCAGCGATTTGGTCTTCAGAGGTGACAAATTGAACTTGTAAATCCTTGTGAATGGCAAGTTCACGAACGAAGTGGTAGTCTATATTTATGTGTTTGGCTTGTCATGAAAAACTGGGTTCGAGGCCAAAGCTAACACAAAAACAGTGTCACACCATTTAGTTAGAGGAGAAGGAACACAGAAAGATCCTGAAGAAGCATCCAAACCCAAGATATCTCAGCAGTGGTATCAGCTCATGACCTATACTCAGCTTCAGCAGATGATCTTGCCACAGTAACTTGTTTATTGGCACTCCAGGTAATGGGATTGCCTCCAAGAAATATACAAAAGCCAGAAACACAGAAAGAGAGGACCAGACTGAAAAAGAATGCCTTGATGAAGGGTACGTTTAGGATACCTAAGGATCCTTTTAAAAGCAGCAAAGTGAGCATCTGACGGTGCATGCATAAATTGGGAAAGTGTATTGACAGCAAAAGAGATATCCGATCTAGTAAAGTGAGGTATTGCAAAGCTCTGACAATGCTGAGATGAGTAGTTGCATCAGTGATTAATGTTCCCTCAGTGGCAGGTAACCTGGTATTAGGTGCACAAGGTGTCTTGCAAGTATTGCAATCCTGCATTTGATGTTTAAGAAGCAGGTCTATAGCATATTTGGCTTGGTTATACCACCAGGAGTGTAATGAACAATGGTCTTTTAAGCTAAAAAGTTGCGAGCTGCTGAACAATGGAGTCTGTAAGAATTTATGTATTATTGATTGATGAATTGATTGATATATTCTGTCTATTACAAATGGTTCTTTATATAGATGTAGGTGTAGTGGATGGTGGTAGTGGTGTAGTGGGTTAGGTTTAGTGGAGTAGGTGAGGTGGTAGTGGTGTAGTGGGTTAGGTCTAGTGGAGTAGGTGAGGTGGTAGTGGTGGTAGGTGATGGTAAATTCTAACAGAGTCCATACAGGCAGGAGCATTACCTTTATATCATCCACGCATAAAAGAGCCAAGAAGGAATTTCCTCTTCTACAAGTAAAAAGAGATTAATCAGCCTGTGATTCTTTAAATCCCAAAGAAAAAATATGAGTAGAGAATCTTTCAAGCCAAGCTCTTGGGGTTTGTTTTAGCCCCCATATAGAGATGTGATATTTACACACATAGCCAGGGTGAATAGGATCAATGAAGCCAGGAGCTTGAACCATAAAAAAGCGCTTTAGGAAATCCATGCAAGAAGGCATTGCTTGCATCCACTTGAGCTGCCAGGGATAGAACCAATCTCCCAGTTGTTGGTTTTACAACAGGGCTTAAAGTCTCTTCATATTGAATTCCTGCTGTTTGATGAAACCCTTTGGCCACTAACCTAGCCTTATATCTTGCAACACTGCCATCTGGATTATACTCGCCTGTACACCCATTTATGACTAACAATATTCTTTTGACGGGGATGAGAAACTAATGTCCAAGCCCTTGCTGTTGAAGGGCTGAGAATTCCTCAGACATGGCATACACCATTGCTCAATTTTAGAAGCAACTGAATAGATAGTAGGCTAAGAAATAGATGCAGAAGATAATGGAGTATGAAAGCATGTTTTCTTCTTGATAATCCCATATTTGGACCTTGCTTGCATGTGATGAACATTGGAGGAAATTGGCTGTGGTAGAAATGAAGAGGTAGTAGAGCAAGCACTAGTGCCAGGATAGCAGTTACTGGTGCTGTGGGATCAGGCATAGGTGCAGAAAAAAATATGTGGTCGATCATGGATAGGAATGGTTAAAGACATGAGTGGCAGAGAAGAGGAAGTATGCAAGTCAGAGGAAGAAGAGGTCCACTGAGTATAGAGAGGAATAGACTGATCATTGGAAGAATGGGACTGAACAGCAGGGGAAGAGCTTGTGGGAAGAGTAGAATTGACCAGAGTGGGAGGAAAAGAAGTAGGTATGGGTAAAGAGGGAGCTGATTCAGAAGAAGTTGAAGTAGAAGAGGAAGGAGCTGGACCAAGAATAGATGAAACAGCACAAAGATTAAGAAATAGAATAGAAGACAACCATTCATCAGAAACAGGAGACGTAGAGAACTGTTAAGGAAAAAAGGATTCATCAAATATAACATGTCTGGAGGTATACATTTTGTGAGAAAAAAATGTCATATCAGAGATGACCTTTAGTAGCTGTAGTCTTTGTGAGGAGAAATGTCATAGCAGAGAGAACCTTTAAAAGCTGTATGATATCCCAGGAAAACACAAGAGATGGTTTTATGATTTTATTTGAGGTATAGGGACTTAAGAGGGCAAAACATTGGCATCCAAAGATTTTAAGAGAAGAATAATCAAGTGGTGAAGTAAAAAAGGAGAGACATTGTGAAAAGCACAGGTGTGGGCATAAGATTGATAAGTTGAACAGCTGCCGCAAAGGCAAAAGACTAGAGCTGTCTCTACAATGTGTGTATGTTTCCTTACCATCTAAGAAGCATGGACACGGACAACCGCACACATATTTTCAAAAAAATGCATAAAAAATGCAAGACATGACATGTAGGAGAACACATGCAAAACATATAATATTTTATTTTTATTATGCCATATATTTGAATATTATATATTTATTCTATATCAAATATTTATTCTCATCAAATTCATTAATCTTGGGTATGTTACTTTGGCAAAAAAGAAAAAACTGGACATTGTGTGTTCCCAGTGTGTACCCAGCGTGCTTGACTGAAAAAAATGGGACACTTCCTTTGGCATGTTTGATACGTGTCAGACAGCAGTATGTGACCCTCCAGAGAGGTGTCCATGCTGTATAGCTTTCCACAACATGATTTTGTTGTGGTGTATGTGGACAAGAAAGTTGATGAAAGTTGCCATGGTGAGACCTAAATGAATGAAATTCCTTACTCAAACACTCACCCCTACAATCAAATACACAAGACTTTAATTGTAGTAGAAAATAAAATTTTCACATATGCGTTAAAATGACAAACAGGTGGGAAACACTTTAGATTTATACAAGGGCTGCTATATCACACCAAGATAATTCACCAAAACTTTTCACCTCCAATGTGGATTCTTCTGTCGCATGGTAAGCCTGACTATTTAGTAATTATGATGGTCCTACAGATACACATGGCTTTTATTACATCAATACACTTGGGAAGTGAAAAAAAATCATTGCAATAGAATCGGTGATAAAAAGCATTTCTCAATTTATATTTCAATGGAAACAGCCAGGTGAAACTGGTATAGTTATCTACAAATGATACATAATATCTATACCCATCTATAGAAACCACAGGGGTAGGGACCCAAACATCACTATGAATCAATTTTAAAGGAGCAGTGGCTCTGGCATGAGAAGGACTAAAATGAAGCTGAGACATTTGCCTTTAAGGCATCACACACAATTGATTCATTATTCTTACATAACATAGAATGCCTTATATGAGAAAGAAAAGGATTAGTGAGCATGTAATGAAGTGTGGTATTATTAGGAATGCCCCTTCCTGTCATGCCAGAGTTGATGTTAAATTTGAGCCCCAACATTTGCAGCAGCATGAACAGCTGGTGGAGTGGACTAGGATTGAGGAGCAGAATGCAACCATTGATAGGATATAAGGTCACACCTATCCCGGGCCTTTGTAGAGGACTCTTCCCAATAGTCTGTCCTGAATGGTGAATTGATTATCATGAAAGCAAAATGAACAATTATTATCTTGACAATGTTTATGAACAGGAAGAAGATTAGAAGAAATGAGAGGGACCTTACTAACATTATCAAGCTTGAAAGAGAGTGAATTTTTAGTTTAAAGAGCTTGTAACAATGTGAGAGATAGGTAATCCTTGTCCATTTCCCGACAGCAACACAGTCATTTCCTTGGAATTCATGGTTGAGAGAGAGATTTGAAAGATCTGAAGTAATGTGGAATTCATGGTTCAGAGAGATTTGAAAGATCTGAAGTAATGTGATTAGTTGTAGCTGCTCCTGTATCAGAGACAGTTATCCAATACTTCTGCTGAGATTGTGGCGTGTGTGATGTAGAGGCAGCTATTGCAGTGAGCTCTGTAGGTGGAGTTTTGATTTGATAAGCATGGTTCATTCTATGGTAGCAGTCCAAAGCAGTGTGGCCAGTTTTGTCACAGATTTGACAAACTGGTCTGGAAAAATCCTAAGATGATGATGGAAATTGGACTAAGAAGAACCATGATCTGGATTATGATAACCAAAATTAGGTATGAATGTTCCAGAACAACCTCTGTTAGTTGCACATCTGCCAGGACCTCTATGAATTGTTTTGGGAGAATCTGCCTTGAATTACTGGAAGTGACGGCCTTAGCCATTGGACATAATCTGAAGTTTCCTTGTGAGAAAACTCCTATGAGTGAAGTAACACATCATGATCTTCAAATGAGAGCTGCTCATTTCAAGTTCTGATTGCTGAATATCTCAAACAGATTTGATACATTGCGGGTATGAATCAATTGTATCAGTGCTTTTCTTGATATTGTGAAGCTCTGTTTGAGATTCAAAATATGTATGTATTCTAGAAAATGAAGTGAACCTACTCTCAAGTGCATTCCAAACCCCTGGAGATGTAGTTTGGTGAAGCACCATAGCGAGTGTAGAATTGATCAATGTGGTCAACGCCTGATCTGCAAAGGTGAAAAAAATAGAGGGGGAGAGCTTCTTGCAGCCATGAGAAATGGAGGAGGAAGGTGAAAAAAAAAAGAGAAGAAAATTTAGAAAGAGGGATTGGTTTAGAAAGAGTGGCCATATTTGGTTTGTATTTGTGAAACAATTTTGAAAAATAATTTTCTAAAAAGAGTTTCTGAAATTTTAAAATTTTTTTTGTATGTTTTAAAAATAGTTTTGGAGTTTTGGATGATATAATTTTTTTTTTTTGTAGTTGAATAGATGAATGTGAGAGAAAAAAATAATTGATTGATGTGTAGGATGTGAAAGAAAGAGAGAGGAGAGACAAAAAAAGCCTAGAAGATCATATGCACGAAGAATTGCAGTTACTTCCACAGAATAATATTTGATGAATGCTTGATTGGAACTTGGTTTGTTATATTTGAAAGTAAAAATAATGGATTCTGACGAATATTGGTAGATCTGGTTTTAGTCATTGCTCTTTCAAGCTTTGATACCATGAAAGAATGAGATATTGCATAAACTAAACTATGAACCACAGAGAGAAACACGAATACAGAAGTCACTCAAGATCATCTTCTTCTTCTCATATCACATATCAGTACAAGTCCATGGATGCATATACAAAATGTGTTGAGCTGAATCTAGAACATAACAATCTCCAACTAACTTATGCCAGCTGTCACTAGTAGTTATAACTACCACAACAATACTCGGAATGAGTCACAATCATAGTCGTTTTCATATTATAATTTCTTGCAGTTCATTGAGCAACATTTTGTGGGTTTTGTTTGTTTGTTTGTTTTTTTTTTTTTGCAGAAATTAGCAGACCTCTCAGCCTCTCTAAATCCCAGATTGATTGATGGAATACTGCTCACTAAGTTCGACACCATTGATGATAAGGTAAAAATTATATATATCTACTGCAAGATGTTTGAATTGTTTGATTTACAATGGCTGAAATTAAATGCATTACTTGAATCGGGTTGATAATGATATAATATGTAGGTTGGAGCGGCACTGTCGATGGTTTACATATCAGGAGCGCCTGTCATGTTTGTTGGGTGTGGACAGTCGTATACCGACCTCAAGAAGCTCAATGTCAAGTCCATTGTCAAGACACTCCTTAAGTGAGAGTATTGAGTGCTGGTCTCGCCACCTTTCAGTTACTTCTGCATGCCATCTTTAAGTCTATTTTGAACCTGTGTGTCTGCGCTACAATCTATGTACTGTTCCCATGTGATCTCATTACTTTGATTTTGGAGGTGAATTATTAGTTGCTTGTTGCAGTAACTTCTCAGACTTGTTTCATTTGTTGATCTCTCTCTCTCTCTCTCTCTCTCTGCAAAATAGCAGCTATGGTAGATGAATTTGAACCAGGCTAATATGGAAAATGAGAAAAAGAAGGGAAAAAAATAAAGCGAAAGATTGAGTAGTAGGATGTTGAAACTTGATGAATTTCAAAATTTGTTTAAGGTTTTTTTTTTTTTTTTAATGTTTTTATTTATTTATTTATTTTACCCTAATTGAAGGAGATTTTAATTGAGCCAAACTTGTGTGGCAAGATTTTTTATAGTCCATATAATTAAATTAGTAGGTAGTTCAAAGTCGACTTCAAAACTGGACTAGTTTTGAAATAGATTCGAATTTGATTTTTTATGTAACAAGTTGATCTTAAATGATGTTTTAATCAGTTAAACACGAGCTCAAGTGACTTGGGGATATGAAAGAAAAGTTAAACATTGTTCACTGATAAAAAAGTTATTTTTAAGTAACTTTTCAAATGCATTAATTAAAAAAAAATTAAAAAATCTCAAAAAAGTAAACACGAACCCTTATTTAATTCACAAATATTTTTGTTTTTGTTTTTGTTTTTTGTACTATTGATTTGTCCATGATAATGTGCCAATGACGACTTCAATTTTTTTTGTTATACATTATAATTAATTCGCTTTTTTATCGGATTTTTTTATATTAAAAAGTGAAAAATTTGAATCACTAAGTCTCAAAATGGATTAACTACACTAAAATTGAAATGATTCAAACCTTATTCGATTTCATTTGTTTTCTCATCTCCTATAGTTTTCTTATAATCATGTCATAATTTATTTCAATTATAAGTTACCCACTAACTTCATAGTTTTATCTGTTAATATTCCTACATTTCAAGTTATCAATCTAAACCTACAATCCTGAGCTCCTTTCTCTAGTCGTTCAAGAAATTGCACTAGCCTCTCTTTCACTATACCTACCCAGCGCCGGTGCGAAACCATGCCCTAATTAATTAAAATATTTAATTTTCAAATGATCTCTGCGAATGCTCTAGCTCATGCTTTTACATATTCATATTCATAAAGGATTGGATGAAATTTTTTATGTGTTGGAAGCTACTAACACATAAGTCTTATTATTCGGGCTTGGAATTAAGAGGGAAACAAAATCAATAAATTTTTTTGAATAAGAAATATCATCTATACTATTATATATGTGAGCATTGGACTTGGTGTCTAAGTGTTTGGTAGCTTCTCCTTCTGTCATGTGGTAAATTTTTTTATTATAAAATAACAAATTATTATTCAAAGGTGTGAGCAAATTTTTACATTAGTTTAGATTAAAAAAATAAAAAAGATTTGGGTTTAAATTGCTAAAGTTAAAAACTCGAAATTTATTTTGTTACAAGAGTTAAAACTCTAGTTTTATTTATTTATTTAGTTATTTATTTATTGGTAAGAGTAGAGGGTGGTATGTGAGCAGTGAGACTCCCCATGTGTCTCACACTAGTGATTTGAGCGATTCGTCTGATGTGTAGATAATTTATAGAAATAAAAAATTAAATTGATCTGATTATCATAATTACATGATATATGCAATTAAAAATGAATGGCCTACATATAAGGGCTTAGAAGATGAAAATTTCATATCATCACAACAGAGACTCATGTGAGGCGTAAATAACACCCTTTTTCTACAAATTTAGTGGCCGTTTGGGGTTGGCGCTTTTTAGTGACTTTTTTAATTACTACATTTTTTAAAGTTGTTAAAAAATTTATTCACCATATTTGGTTTCAAAAAATAGAATTTTTTGTTTTTCATGTATTTTTTTATTTTTAGTGAATTTTTTAAATATTTTACGTAATTTATATTTTTTATTTTTTATATATACCTAATCTAAATGCGCTTAAAAAATATAATATTTGTGGAAAAACAGTGGCTTACTTGGATGCAATTCTTTCTTTCTTTCTTTTTTTTCCTCTTCCTCACTATGGCCGGCTGTATAGGTGTGTATATAAGGGAGAATGTCTGGCGTCTATATAGAGAAGTGAATTTTGGTCAGGGTTGAAAAGACCTAAAAGCCCTTGATTGGGTTTGAATTGAATTTATGATCACTTGGTTGAAATGGAATAGAATGGAGGGAGATTAAGCACTTAAGCTCATTTAATTAAGGACATAGTTGACTTAAGGCTTTTACTTGGAGGCCAAGAAAAAACCACAATCCCTTCAATTAAGTCTTGACCCATTAATATATTTTTTTCCTTTTCCTTTCCTTTTTTCTCTCTTTTTTTTTTATTTTTCTTTTTTTTTTTTTTTTTTTTTTTTCCTGAAAATTGTCATTCACCCCATCGATTGCCATAAAGTTCACTTGCACACACTTTTGAAAAAAATTGTAAAATAACCTATAATTAGAAAACTTTAATCTGTTTTCTCCAATTGCAACCCTATATGCCTCATATCTCATTATTGTATCATGAATATTATTTGATTTGTGATTTAATCTTCCCAACATATGTGATCTTTAATTGCAGTCGCACCTCTTATTACACTTGAAAACAAATTTGTGCTCTTGTTATGTATAATGTCACTCTCTCTTCGATCTTATCATGGCCTTCTTTGCTTGCTTGGGAGAGGAGAGTGCTAAGTTTCTGCATTCTTTAACTATGTTATTTTTTTTATGAGCTTTACTATGTTTTGTGACCAGATTCTCAAGATTGCCAAAGTTGACTCTAATGAGGAAATATTTAGCTTGTAACATGACATTGCTATTTGAATATCCTACCATGAAAGAAATGCTTAAACTAATACGCTAATGGTAATGATTATCATTACAAGCCTATGTAAGAAAACACTGACAAGTAGCATAGGAAATTTGCATTGTGGTAAAAAAAAAAAAAAGTGAGAATTAGCGTCCTAGACCCAAGAAGCTCACGCCTAGGAAGACACTAAGTGGCACAAAATTTTGGAGAAATAGGACTAAGTTGGTTAGAAGTGAAGAGGTAGTAGAGCAAGCACAAGTGCCAGGATAGCAGTTACCGGTTGTGGGATTAGGCATAGGTGCAGAAAAAAGAGGAGGTCAATCATGGATACGAATGGTTAAAGACATAAGTGGCAGAGAAGAGGAAGTATGCAAGTCAGGGGAAGAAGAGGTCCACTGAGTATAGAGAGGAATAGACTGATAATTGGATGAATGGGACTGAACAGCAGAAGAAGAGCTTGTAGGAGTAGAACTGACCACAGTGGTAGGAAAAGAAGTAGGTATGGGTAAAGAGGGAGCTGATTCAGAAGAAGTTGAAGTAGAAGAGGAAGGAGCTGGACCAAGAATAGATGAAACAGCACAATGATTAAGAAATAGAATAGAAGACAACCATTCATCAGAAACAGGAGAGTAGAGAACTGTTAAGGAAAAAAGGATTCATCAAATATAACATGTCTGGAGGTATACATTTTGTGAGAAAAAATGTCATATCAGAGATGACCTTTAGTAGCTGTAGGCTTTGTGAGGAGAAATGTCGTAGCAGAGAGAACCTTTAAAAGCTGTATGATACCCCAGGAAAACACAAGAGATGGTTTTATGATTTTATTTGAGGTATAGGGACTTAAGAGGGCAAAACATTGGCATCCAAAGATTTTAAGAGAAGAATAATCAGGTGGTGAAGTGAAAAAGGAGAGACATTGTGAAAAGCACAGGCGTGGGCATAAGATTGATAAGTTGAACAGCTGCCGCAAAGGCAAATGACCAGAGCTGTTTCTACAATGTGTGTATGTTTCCTTATCTAAGAAGCATGGACACAGACACGGACAACCGGACACATATTTTCAAAAAAATGCATAAAACATGCAGGACACGACATGTAGGGGAACACGTGCAAAACATATAATATTTTATTTTTATTATGCCATATATTTGAATATTATATATTTATTCTATACATATATATTCTCATCAAATTCATTAATCTTGGGTATGTTACTTTGGTAAAAAAGAAAAAACTGGACATTGTGTGTTCCCAGTGTGTACCTAGCATGCTTGACTGAAAAAAATGGGGCACTTCGTTTGGCACGATTGATACGTGTCAGACAGCAGTATTTGACCTCCGGAGAGGTGTCCATGCTGCATAGCTTTCCACAACATGATTTTGTTGTGGTGTATGTGGACAAGAAAGTTGATCAAAGTTGCCATGGTGAGACCTAAATGAATGAAATTCGTTACTCAAACACTCACCGGCACAATCAAGTACACAAGACTTTAATTGTAGTAGAAAATAAAATTTTCACATATGCGTTAAAATGACAAAAAGGTGGGAAACACTTGAGATTTATACGTGGGCTGCTATATCACACCAAGATAATTCACCAAAACTGTTCACCTCCAATGTGGATTCTTATGTCGCATGGTAAGCCTGACTATTTATTAATTATGATGGTCCTACACATACACATGGCTTTTATTACATCAATACACTGGGAAGTGAAAAAAAACAGTGCAATAGAATCGGTGATAAAAGCATTTCTCGATTTATATTTCAATGGAAACAGCCAGGTGAAACTGGTATAGTTATCTACAAATGATACATAATACCTATATCCATCTATAGAAATCACAGGGGTAGGGACCCAAACATCACTATGAATCAATTTTAAAGGAGCAGTGGTTGGCATGAGAAGGACTAAAATGAAGCTGAGACATTTGCCTTTAAGGCATCACACACAATTGATTCATTATTCTTACATAACATAGAATGCCTTATATGAGAAAGAAAAGGATTAGTGAGCATGTAATGAAGTGTAGTGTTATTAGGAATGCCCCTTCCTGTCATGCCAGAGTTGATGTTAAATTTGAGCACCAACATTTGCAACAGCATGAACAGCAGGTGGAGTGGACTAGGATTGAGGAGCAGAAATGCAACCATTGATAGGGTATAAGGTCACACCTATCCCCGGGCCTTTGTAGAGGACTCTTCCCAATAGTCTGTCCTGAATGGTGAATTGATTATCATGAAAGCAAAATGAACAATTATTATCTTGACAATGTTTATGAACAGGAAGAAGATTGGAAGAAATGAGAGGGGCCCTTATCAAGCTAGAAAGAGAGTGAATTTTTAGTTTAAAGAGCTTGTAGCAATGTGAGAGATAGGTAATCCTTGTCCATTTCCCTGACAGCAACACAGTCATTTCCTTGGAATTCATGGTTGAGAGAGAGATTTGAAAGATCTGAAGTAATGTGGAATTCATGGTTGAGAGAGATTTGAAAGATCTGAAGTAATGTGATTAGTTGTAGCTGCTCCTGTATCAGAGACAGTGATCCAAAACTACTGCTGAGATTGTGGCGTGTGTGATGTAGAGGCAGCTATTGCAGTGAGCTCTGTAGGTGGAGTTTTGCTGTGATGAGCATAGTTCATTCTATGGTAGCAGTCCAAAGCAGTGTGGCCAGTTTTGTCACAGATTTGAGAAACTGGTCTGGAAAAATCCTAAGATGATGATGGAAATTGGACTAAGAAGAACCATGATCTGGATTATGATAACCAAAATTAGGTATGAATGTTCCAGAACAACCTCTGTTAGTTGCATATCTGCCAGGACCTCTATGAGTTGTTTTGAGAGAATCTGCCTTGAATTACTGATGTGACAGCCTTAGCCATTGGACATAATCTGAAGTTTCCTTGTGAGAAAACTCCTATGAGTGAAGTAACACATCATGATCTTCAAATGAGAGCTGCTCATTTCAAGTTCTGATTGCTGAATACCTCAAACAGATTTGATACATTGCGAGTATGAATCAATTGTATCAGTGCCTTTCTTGATATTGTGAAGCTCTGTTTGAGATTCCAAATATGTATGTGTTCTAGAAAGTGAAGTGAACCTACTCTCAAGTGCATTCCACCCCTGGAGATGTAGTTTGGCGAAGCACCATAGCAAGTGTAGAATTGATCAATGTGGTCAACACCTGATCTGTAATGTTCCATCAATGAACTTCTTGATTTTCAATGTCTGTTAACCTTCCATCATTGATTGTCTTTAAGAAATCTTGCAGAACATTGATTTGATCCACACAAAGCCTAGAAGATCATATGCACGAAGAATTGCAGTTTACTTCCACAGAATAATATTTGATGAATGCTTGATTAGAACTTGGTTTGTTATATTTGAAAGTAAAAATAATGGATTCTGACGAATATTAGTAGATCTGGTTTTAATCATTGTTCTTGTTGGAAAAAATGATTTTTGGGGACTTTAATTTAATATTAAAATGTGGTGACTTTAATTAAATATTAAAGTGGGTCCTAACCATTTTTTGTGTTGGGTCCAAGTGAGCCAAAAACCATTGGGTTTTGAATAAGAAATTGTTAAGAAATTGTCAAGAAATTGCTTCATGATGTTAGATTCATGAATATGATTTTAAAGAGTATTTAAATCTTTTTTCTTGGCTAAAGGGTGTGAATCCTTTGGGCATCCATACTTTTCTTTTTGTGGAAAGGGGCTATGGATGCTTGGTGTTTTAATGACTAGCCTTAAAGGCTGGAGGCTTTTCCTCTCTCCCCTATACATGTATAAATTGAGACCCTCCTGTCAAGTTTCAATATAGAAATTTTTGCTTCCATTTTACAAGTCAGTTTGCTTGATAGTTCCTATTGTGAGAGAGTGCTGCCATTGTTTTGTTCGCTAAGCTAGACAAATAGTGCTTCTGCCGTAGCTGGTTTTGACCGTCGTATCCTAGAAGACAGACGCTGGGTTTCCTCAAGCACTCGACCCGTGAGGCGGCGAAATCTGTTTTAAGGAAAATGCTTCTGTGCAGGCTTCGGTTTTGTCTCTTTACCCTTTATTGTTTTTTGTGTATTTCTGTTGAAATTTAGTTGTAATTATCAACATATGTTCTTGGTATATAATTTGTTTTCTTCATAAATCTATCTATTTAATTTCACAATTTTGAACAACAAGCTTAAAACAGATTTTATATATCTTTTCTATGAAATTGATCGAATAGATTTATATAGACTATTAGGTTAGCTTTGTATAATGTTACTAGGAATTGTTGCGGAATTGCTCACTATTTCAATAATTGTAAATTATGCAATGGTACTCTCTAATTGCTTAGTTTAATTAGAATGCTCTATTATAATTTGCATACTTAATTGTATTAGTATGATCTTGTTTTATGCGTATGGTTCATCATTTCCCTACCATGATTTGCATGAATTTTAAGGTTATAAAATATAATTTATGGATGTTGCAATTTTGACATGCTAATTCTATTCTAGTCTCAATTTGTTACATGCTTATTATTTTCTAGGCTAGATTACATAATTTAATGTATTTGGAGTTATAGAGTTTTATGAATTGTGTACATGATTAATCTAAATTATCTAATTGTGTGCATTAATATGAATTATTTAATTGGGTGCATTAATCTAAATTATCTAATTGGGTGCATTAATCTGAGTTATTTAATTAGGTGCATTAATCTAAATTATTTATTTGGGTGCATTAATCTGAATTATTTAATTAGGTGCATTAATCTGAATTATTTAATTAGGCGCATTAATCTGAATTATTTAATTGGGTGCATTAACTTTGAATTTGACTTATATTAGTTTAAATGTTTATTATGAATTAATTTCATTCATGACTCATAAGTATTGAACTTTATTTTAAAGTTGTAATTTAATTTTGAAGTTACAAATTGTATTTTGTTTTGGTACCTTATATTAGTTGGTTACTTATATAATTAATAGTTGGCTAGATGGTTTCAATTATTTATTATAATTAAATTTTTTAGATTATTTGTTTGTATTCTGTTGTGGTTTGCTACTAACTTTCTTTGTAGGGATACCAATGCGAAAAACAAATATAAAACCAAATGAATAGAATTTGGGATGTAAAAACAAAAATGTTTGGACTACTAACGTTTGTGTTGAATAGGAATACCTAAGCGTGGAAAAGCTTTTGAACTACATAGAATCCTTATGGATTGGCTATTTTATCAAAATGTTTGAAGCATGTTTGCTTGAGATGTAATTGATTTGTTTACCAATTTATAGTAGCAAGTTTTATTTGCTTATATTGTTGTAGCAATGGTTTTACATTGCTTGTAAAAATTTTGGACCCTAGTTTACTTTAACCTAGTTCATTCCTAAGAAAATTTAATTCTTAATTTGTTTATCACGGACTAGGAGTCAACATGCTCTTAAAAGTTTTGTCAAAAGGTTAACTGGGTTTTAAGTGGGACCGATGTGACCCCTCCAGTCTTCCTGGGAACTTTCTTGACCATGTTCGATTCTAGGTTTTGTGGTGAGACTAATTTTTGAATTAATTTTTCTTCTAAAGGATTTTCTAAGGGTTAAGTTTAATTTCTGGAAACACAGAAGTGATATTCTGGTGTAATTTTCAAAAATGGAAACTATCACTGATGCTGCTGCTACTGCTAATGTAAGTGGGGATTTGAACCCCGGGACAACTGGATTGCCAACCCCTACTGCTGTGACCTCTGTGGTCAACCAAACACAAGCATTGACTTTATTCATTTATTGGATGAAAATCTATTTCTACATTCCTTGCTTGTACTAGTGAAATTGCATAGAGAGGTGTAGCGAAAGTCTTCCTGCAAGACTGAAACTCTTGAGATACAAGTAGCATTGTTGGACGAGATCTCGGCTCAGAGCGCTAGCATGTAATTGCCATTCTAGCAACTAGAACAATGTTCCCCACAACTATTGGATTAATTGGAGGCAGAAGGCGCGGGTCTAAGACATCAGTTAGCATTATGTTTCGAGCAGACGATGATTCCAATGATTTGAGTAGTTCTCCAGGATGCCTTCCCATGATTGTTTCGAGTGCCACCACCCCAAAACTATAAGCATCACACTTTTCAGTCAGAACCATTGTGTAAGCAAGTTCTACAAAAACAAAAAGATCAATGAAAGAAATCATAAACTTAACTTTCACTTCTTTGTTGTAGTCTCTTTGCTTCTACATCAGAAATAGATGAAGATTATCATGGTTAATAAAATATTTTCTATGCATATCGTTGTTGTTCAACTTTGTAGAGTTTACAGATCACAGGATTTGGTTTGGGGAAAATACACGATGAATTTTGTTATGAATATGATTTATCTATTTCACTATTGAAATTTATAATTGATTAGGTACGTTAATGTAAACTGCTATGATATCATATCTTTTTATGTGAGAAAATGATAGAAGATCAAGGTCCTTTGGGCATCTCTATTCCTTATTCTAGTGAAAGTTGGTGAAACTCAACAAATGTTGACATGATTTTATTTTATTTTTTGCAAGCAAAAATAAATTTTTTTGAACACTCCAACTAATATACACACTAGACGGTAATTTTGGCATTTTAAGTTTTATTTTTGCGGATCTTATCATTTTCTATTTGATCAATTGATAGTCAACTCGGTGTGATTTCAAATAATAAAGGGCGTGTCAATATGATTTCAAAAGAATAGTAGGGTGTCAGTGTAATTTACCCAAAAATTTAATCTCGCCATACAAGTATTTTTAAATAAGAGTGAGTTTTGACACATTAACATGACACAAATTGCAAAAGACATAACATGATAACATGAAAAATAAATTGATTGAATTAATGTTGAGGTGATTATAACACGAACCCAATTAACACAACACGATGTCCACTCCTAACGGCCGAGGCAACTTGTCACCACTCCTGAGGGCCAACCTAGCATAGCCATTCCTCATAACATGAATTTCCCAATACCAATGGTAGGGATTCGAAGAGCAGATGTTGCAGCAGCAGCAACAGGTGCAGGCACACATTCCAGAACAACAGAAAAGCACCCGGCTTCCTGCAAAGCCAGGGCAGTCTCGACAACCTGCAGAAACCAGGCCAATTTAGCATAATGACACTAAAATAAATTATGCAGATTTGCGTATGAACATATTTGATTATATATGAAATTATGAAGTACTTATGTTTTTTTGATCCACAGAAATTATGAAGTATTTATGTCATGTATGCATAGTAAGTAGAGATAGATTTTGACCTTGACAGCACTTGACTGTTTCTTTCCTTGAGGCCTAAAACCTCCGAGAACACTGATGGCTTGAGGAGTAAGCCCCACATGTCCTATCACTGCAATTCCAGCCTCCACAATAGCTTTAGCTGCATTGATTCTTGAAGGTGCCCCACCTTCCAATTTGATCGCATCCATTCCCCCTTCCTTTAGAACCCTAACTGCGGTATCAACTGCCTGCTCACAAGTAAAACTGCAACATCACCAGCCATAACTCATTCAAGCCCATTCTCAACATCTCAAAATGCCCTCTCCTCCAAAGAGTTCAACTATATTCATATAGTTTTCAAGAAAATGTAGGAAAACAACAAATGCAAACCAATGATTTTGATTGGCACTTGTACAAATTAATAACGATAAATTGGTAGTGGTGATATGACAAACACACTTAGGTTTTGTTTGGATCTTTGGATCTTGGAGAGAGAAGTGAACAAAATCTTGAGGGGAATGAGAATCTCATTATTGGTACTAAAATAGTTAACCAGGAATCACTCTCGTATTTATTTCCAATAGATTATTTAATAGGCTTAAGTCTCATTCCCCTCAAGATTCTTTGAAACCACTTGCTGAACCAGGCTAGTGTCCAAGGCCACACAGGGCACACTAGTGAGAACATAATGGTGGTAGGAGTAATTCCCGTGTGAGATCTATTGTCTTAGTTTACATAAACGGTAGAGCAGTTCAAGATGTCTTATTCACTGATCTGCCAGTAAACTCGATAGGTTTTCACTGGGAGAGGTTCAAAGCCAAAAGCTACCTTCTCTGATGTCGGGGTTAGTCCGTTGTACTCTCTCTCAGAGTCTTTATTGTTGAACGATGTCCGTTTGTTGAGTCATTCGGTCAATTTTTATTCATGTGGGGGCTTGTTGGAAAAAATGATTTTTGGGGACTTTAATTTAATATTAAAGTGTGGTGACTTTAATTAAATATTAAAGTGGGTCCTAACCATTTTTTGTGTTGGGTCCAAGTGAGCCAAAAACCATTGGGTTTTGAATAAGAAATTGCCAAGAAATTGCTTCATGATGTTAGATTCATGAATAGGATTTTAAAAGGTATTTAAATCTTTTTTCTTGGCTAAAGGGTGTGAATCCTTTGGGCATCCATACTTTTCATTTTGTGGAAAGGGGCTATGGATGCTTGGTGTTTTAATGACTAGCCTTAAAGGCTGGAGGCTTTTCCTCTCTCCCCTATACATGTATAAATTGAGACCCTCCTGTCAAGTTTCAATATAGAAATTTTTGCTTCCATTTTACAAGTCAGTTTGCTTGATAGTTCCTATTGTGAGAGAGTGCTGCCATTGTTTTGTTCGCTAAGCTAGACAGATAGTGCTTCTGCCGTAGCTGGTTTTGACCGTCGTATCTTGGGAGATAGACGCTGGGTTTCCTCAAGCACTCGACCCGTGAGGCGGCGAAATCTGTTTTAAGGAAACTGCTTCCGTGCAGGCTTCGGTTTTGTCTCTTTACCCTTTATTGTTTTTTGTGTATTTCTGTTAAAATTTAGTTGTAATTATCAGCATATGTTCTTGGTATATAATTTGTTTTCTTTATAAATCTATTTATTTAATTTCACAATTTTGAGCAATAGTTCTTTCAGGCTTTGATACCATGAAAGAATGAGATATTGCATAAACTAAACTATGAACCACAGAGAGAAACACGAAACAGAAGTCACTCAAGATCATCATCTTCGTCTCATATCACATATCAGTACAAGTCCATGGATGCATATACAAAATGTGTTGAGCTGAATCTAGAACATAACAATCGCCAACTAACTTATGCCAGCTGTCACTAGACGTTATAACTACCACAACAATACTCAGAATGAGTCACAATCATAGTCGTTTTTCATATTATAATTTCTTGCAGTTCATTGAGCAACATTTTGTGGGTTTTGTTTTTTTGTTTTTTTTTTTGTTGCAGAAATTAGCGGACCTCTCAGCCTCTCTGAATCCCAGATTGATTGATGGAATACTGCTCACTAAGTTCGACACCATTGATGATAAGGTAAAAATTATATATATCTACTGCAAGATGTTTGAATTGTTTGATTTACTATGGCTGAAATTAAATGCATTACTTGAATCGGTTGATAATGATATAATATGGAGGTTGGAGCGGCACTGTCGATGGTTTACATATCAGGAGCGCCTGTCATGTCTGTTGGGTGTGGACAGTCGTATACCGACCTCAAGAAGCTCAATGTCAAGTCCATTGTCAAGACACTCCTTAAGTGAGAGTATTGAGTGCCGGTCTCGCCGCCTTTCAGTTACTTCTGCATGCCATCTTTTAGTCTATTTTGAACCTGTGTGTCTACGCTACAATCTATGTACTGTTCCCATGTGATCTCATTACTTTGATTTTGGAGGTGAATTATTAGTTGCTTGTTGCGGTAACTTCTCAGACTTGTTTCATTTGTTGATCTCTCTCTCTCTGTCTCTGCAAAATAGCAGCTATGGTAGATGAATTTGATCCCGGCTAATATGGAAAATGAGAAAAAGAAGGAAAAAAAAAATAAAGCGAAAGATTGAGTAGTAGGATGTTCAAACTTGAGGAATTTCAAAATTTGTTTAAGGTTTGGTTTTTTTTTTTTTAAATTTTTTTATTTATTTATACCCTAATTGAAGGAGATTTTAATTAAGCCAAACTTGTGTGGCAAGATTTTTTATAGTATATATAACTGAATTAGTAGGTAGTTCAAAGTCGACTTCAAAACTTTACTAGTTTTGAAATATATTTGAATTTGATTTTTTACGTAACAAGTTGATCTTAAATGATGTTTTAATCAATTAAATACGAGCTCAAGTGATTTGGGGATATGAAAGAAAAGTTAAACATCAATTTAATTTGTTCACCGATAAAAAGTTATTTTTTAGTAACTTTTCAAAAGCATTAATTAACTTCTTTTTAAAAAATCTCAAAAAGTAAACACGAGCTCTTATTTAATTCACAAATATTGTTGTTTTTGTTTTTTGTACTATTGATTTGTCCATGATAATATGCCAAATTGCCAATGACGACTTCAATTTTTTTTGTTATACATTAATCCGCTTTTTTATAGGATTTTTTTATATTAAAAAGTGAAAAATTTGGATCACTAAGTCTCAAAATGGATTAACTACTTAAACACAATAAAATTGAAAAGATCAACTTGAGAGAATTCAAACCCTATTCCATTTCATTTGTTTTCTCATCTCCTACAGTTTTCTTATAATCATGTCATAATTTATTTCAATTATAAGTTACCCACTAACTTCATAGTTTTATCTGTTAATATTCCTACATTTCAAGTTATTAATCTAAACCGACAATCCTGAGCTTCTTTCTTTAGTCGTTCAAGAAATTGCACTAGCCTCTCTTTCACTATACCTACCCAGCGCCGGTGCGATACCATACCCTAATTAATTAAAATATTTAATTTTCAAATGATCTCTGCGAATGCTCTACCTCATGCTTTTACATATTCATATTCATAAAGGATTGGATGAAATTTTTTGGGTTGGAAGCTAATAACACATAAGTCTTATTATTCAGGCTTGGAATTAAGGAAACAAAAACAACAAACTTTTTTTGAATAAGAAATATCATCTATACTATTATATATGTGAGCATTAGACTTGGTGTCAAAGTGTTCGGTGGTTTCTCCTTCTATCACGTGGCAAATTTTTTTTATCATAAAATAACAAATTATTATTCAAAGGTGCGAGCAAATTTTTACATTAGTTTAGATTCAAAAAAAAAAAAAAGATTTGGATTTAAATTGCTAAAATTAAAAACTAGAAATTTATTTTGTTACAAGAGTTAAAACTCTAATTTTATTTATTTATTGGTAAGAGTAGAGGGTGGTATGTGAGCAGGGAGACTCCCCATGTGTCTCACTCTAATGATTTGAGCCATTCAATTGATGTGTAGATAATTTATAGAAATAAAAAATTAGATTGATCTGCTTATCATAATTACATGGTATATGCAATTAAAAATGAATGGTCTACATTTAAGGGCTTGGAAGATGAAAATTTCATATCATCACAATAGAGACTCATGCTGCAAATAACATCATTTTTCTACAAATGTATCGATTCACATGGACAAATGTGAAATTAAATTAATTCAATCGCAAAATTCTTAAATTAATTTTGATTAAAAAGATAAGATTAATTTTATAACTAAACAACAATTAAATAAAATTGAAGAATTAAATTGACAATTAAAATTAGGGTTGGAGATATTAATTTTCAGGAAAAATCCTAGGGTAGAGAATTCACCACTAACCACATGAATGAGACTTAATATCAACCATCAATCGCAATCCAGTTTGAACTACCCAATATTTCACAACTACAAGTTTGAAATATTAATCAAGAGAGTTGTCGCATTCAACGTACCAGCACGAATCATCTCGAGTGGTACGAGTCGTTTGCTCTAAACTATGTTAGCAAAACGACCCGTCTCTCAAAGCATGACTCGTCCCGTACTTTGAATACAAACACAAAGAATACTAATGTATGGAAATCATTAAACAATCATAGAGAGTAAAATGCCTGAGGAGATGAACGAAACAATTATTAAAAACTTCTAAACCATCCATACATTCATTTAAATCAATTCACAATTAAAGCTCATGAAAAATTCTATTACATGGCTAGGGTTTCATTAAAACCCTAGAAAATACGACTAGCCACTCATGGAGGAGTGGAAAGAGGAAGAAGATGAGGAAGAAACCCCCATGGAAGTGTCCTTGGAGCTTTGGTAGAATATCACCTCTTTGAAACCCTAGCCTCCCTCTATTCTAAATTAATTTTTCGAACCCTAGGTTTGGCTATTTTTCTCTCTTTTATTCGCAGCAAAACATACCAAAAATTCCGTGCATGCGTCCCTAGGTGGGCCGCTCGTGCGCCCATGTGGGCCACTCGAGCGGTGGTGGGCCGCACGTGCGGTGAAGCTTGGCCGCACGTGCGGTAGTCTAACTGGCTCGGATTCTTCACTTCTCACACGGAGAATCTGCTTTCGCGCCCTTTTTTTTTATTGAAGTTTCATATTTCCTGCCAAATCTGTACAAGTGCACAAAACACATCATCTCCATAAAAAAAAAATAAAAATTGAAAGACTACAACTGTAACTTAAGTGGCCTCAATGTAGTACCTTTCGGCCAACATCACACCCCCAACTTACATTTTGCTAGTCCTCAAGCAAAACAAAAGAAATAAGAAAAGTAAAATACTCTCAGCCACTTTCGTAGGGATCACGATTACATTTAGCATATGCAACAAGCCTTTAAACCACAAGGTTATCCCAAGTGGACGAGTATAGTCTCGTGAGGGCTTTCAGATGTGATACCCACAAACATCAACATATTCATATCCGCTCAACAACAATTAACCACATTACCTCACACAACAATCAACTTATGTGCCACTACAGTATGATATTAAGACATGATGAGTCATTAGAGACACAGTGGACAAGTATGAAGGAATTTATTGAGCCAAAACCACACTTCAGTTTATACAAAAGTAAAGTCCCATGTACTTGTGAATGCTAGTAGACACATCATTAGTACCCTCGGTGTAAAGTGCAATCTCCATATTAGTTAACTGTCCACTATAATAGCCCAGTATAACTCATAATAACACTGAACATATATAGAAAAACTAAACTGTTGAAACTAAGATTCTCAATTTTTTTTTTCCTTAACTGAAAGGCTGTGCAATGTACTGATCCATTAAGCTTTCTAGTCAACCCTTATAACAAGCATTGGGCCAATGACTCCCAAACCAGACGGTTTTAGGGCACTAGGTGTAGAGACACCCCTACGGGCTTAATTACTCGAGCTGAAAAGGCTACGAATCCGAACAAGTCATTCTTATTTTTCCTTAACTGTGCAATGCCTAGATCCCTTAAGCTTTCTAATTAACCCATGTAGCAAGTATTGGGCCAATGACTTCCAAACCAGACAGTTTTAGGGCACTAGGTGTAGAGACACCCCTACAGGCTTAGTAACTCGAGTTAAAGAGGCTACGGACCCAAACAAGTCATTTTTTTTTTTTTTTAACAAGAATCTTGGCTACTCATTTATTCTTTTCTGCAACCTCAACCATTATCAATGATGTACACCAGGGATTATAATAAAGAGGTCACTGCTATGATAGTGTGTTCATGTGAATTAAGGCATATTCATGACAAGTGTACTAATACCACAAACACAAACAACTATCCTAGTGCAAACATTACATGTGAGTATTTACCCAATAAACCCTTTTTTATACAAGCCCACTATGTTCCCCAATTAACATATGCTCATATCATTACCATACTGGCACAAAGTAAACATTAAGTAAAATGGTGCAATCAAGTGCAGCAAGTACAAACATGAATAGTTATTACAAATACCACAAAGTAAACATTAAGTGAAGTGGTGCAATCAAGTGCAGCAAGTACAAACATGAATAGTTATTACAAATACCCTCACCCCCCAACTGGAATATATCATTGTCCTCAATGTAAGCAAGTAGACATTAGATAGTAAAATGAGAGAGAGGATCTTACCAGACAGCATGGATGCACATCCAGCGAGGCAAGGACACCCAAACACACTCTTGGAAATTTATTTATTTATTTATTTATTTTTTTCGATATAGTATAAAAGAGAAAGGAAAAGAAAATAAAACAAAACAAAATGAATAAGGAAAGAAAATAAAGGAAATATACAGAAATCACTGATGTGGATCTGGCGGTGGTGGTGGGAAATGCTGCTCAAATAGGGCATGCATCAGTGTCCAAGTCTCGAATGCCTCATCATGAACCCTAGTGCCATGTTAAATGAACTGCTGATTAAACTGATCAAATCGCTGCCCACTCGAATCCCGGTATGCAAAGAAGTTAGTTTGCATCAAATGTCGCCTGTGAATAATCTCGGTAAGCCTGGTAGTCGGTCCAGAAATCAACCATAGATTGCTGAAGGGCGGCTTGATTATCCAAAAGAGCCTAATATTGCGCCCTCGTCATACGGAATGGCGGTGATGCGGCGGCGGGCTCGACTGGGGCATCATTAGGATTGGCCGGGGCCTCGGGAAGAATTAGTGGAGGCGGCAGGTGAGCAGTGGTTTGACGCCAGTGGGTTTTACCATAAAATGTGGGCGGCGGAAGATGAACCTCATTGGCTTGAAGTGGGTATGTCTCTTGGGCTTTTATGAGCACTGTAATGAGGTTGGCAAAAAAGAGGGCCCATGTAGCACTGCCCTGGGTATTGCGTATTTTGACTTCATTAAAGACTCGGTGCATCTGATTATAGATCAAAGTAGGGATGTCAACCCAAAATTCGAAGTCAAAAAGATGTAAGGCACGGAGGAACACGGAGGAAGTCCCCTCGCCGCTCTTTGTTCTTCCTTGTGGCCAAGAGGAATAACATTCTTTTTCAATACCACATCGAGGAAGAGAAGGCGACGTGGTAGATTAGCCCACCGGATGCTAGTACGGTTGTCATCATCCTGACGTCCCTCATAAAACTCAGTGACCAGTGCCGGGATGGTGAGTTCCCGAGTGAATACCGAGAACTGTTCTGTAGTGATAGGGTCCGTAGAACAGTGGAGGACCTCGGCAATTGAAGCTGGAGTGACCACTAACTCCACTCCGTCAACAAGGGAGCAAAGAGCTCCCGGGGCCTCGTCGCTGACGTACATATGCTGATAGAAGAGTCGCACAATGCGCGGGTATGCCGGTTCAGTGACGGTGCAGATGCCTAGGAGGCCCCGGTCTTCAAGTTATTGAATACTCCACGCAGTGGTTTGATGGCGACGAAAGAAGTCTACATCAAATGATGTATCACATGCAACTGGTTTGGTGGCCCAAGCATCGGTTGGCACATCCCTAAATGCAATATTGGCATTGCGAGGCCGTTTGGGTGCTCGGCGGGATGATGAAGCTATATCTGCACAAAATAGTTCAACCAACACAACCAAAAATGTGAAACTATTATATTAACACTCATTAAAAATAACATGTATGCATACATCACTCAAAACCGCATCATCCTCACACCACCGAATTGATTGGTATTTATTTATTTACAAACTCAAAGTGGAACTACAAATATGAAATAAATAAGAAAATAAAATTAAATTAAACAATCTACGTTAGTAGAAGAGAAGAAAATAAAATAAACTAAAGTAACAATTTAGAAAATTAAATAAAATAAAATAAAAACTAAACTACTTAACAATTAAAATAAAAATAAAAATAAAATAAAATCACTAACTAAACAAGGAAAATAAAAATAAAAACAATCCACTAACTAATTAAACTAACCAGAATTACTAACGAAACAATTTAAACTAAGCAAATATAGGAAATAAAAAATAAACTAAATTATTATTAGTATTAGCCCCTTTATTTTTGAGATTTTTTTTTTTGGGACCGCACATGCGCTGGAGAGGGCCGCGCGTGCATCGATCGTCTTCCTTCACTGCAATTTTTTTTTTTTAAAGGATGAACACTAGATCAAGCAAAAAAAAAAATAAAAATAAAAACAAAAACAAAAACTCCACAAATTGACTCCTACATCCACAAATCTACACATAAAACAAACAAAAAAAATTACCTTGAAAAAGTGGAGAAAGAGAGAAAAAGAGTGGAGATTCGCCGGAAAAAATGGTGGTCGTCAGAGATTCGTTAGACGGAGAGGGAAGTGATGCCGGCGGTGAGAAAGAAGAAAGAAGAAGAAAAGGGAAGAAGAAGAAGAAGAAAAGGGAAGAAGAAGAAGAAGAAGAAAAATGGTGGGCTTGTGGGGTTGAGAGAGAGAGAGAGATATGATGAGAGGTAGAGAGAGAAAGGGAAATCTAAGAGTGATTGGGAGAGAGAGGGTTACTTGTTGATACGGTTTTTTTTTTTTTATAACAAAAATAGAAAATAAAAATAAATAAATAAAATACGAATTTTTTTTGTTTATATATATATAAATTTTTTTTAAATAAAATAATTGTAATTTATTTATTTATTTTTAAAAATTTATTTATGTATTTATTTAAAATTTATTTACTTATTTATTTATTTTGAAATAAGTAAATAAATTAAAAAAGAAATTAACAATAATAAAAATAGAAGAAAACAAAACAAAATAAAAATATATATATATGTTTTTTTCAAAAATAGCCAGAATTGTTTAGAAGAAGAAAAAGAAATAGAAATAAAAATAAAAATAAAATGAAATCAGATTAAAATAAATCTGCATTTTTTTTTTGGACTGCTCGTTCGCCCATTTGGGCCGCACGAGCACCTATTTATGGCCGCTCCAACGGCTTGGATTGGGCCACTCCAGCGACGTGTAAGCAGTATGCCTTTTGGGCAAAATAGTATTCTAATTCAGTTCTGGATGTTTTTTGCTTCTAATGTTTCTCATTAACCCTTTTTATCCTTGCTCCCTAATGAGGTTACCCCTCTCTTTCTCTCTCTCTAGTGGTAAGTAGGTGCATTCAGTTTCATTTTATTATTTTTTACATTAAAAATCTTACCTTTTGCAAGTGTAGTCCATAGTTTTTCTTTTTCTTTTCTTCTTTTTAATATCAATCTTATGTGATATTTTCTCCTTTTAGTTATTTTCTTCCTTAGTGCTACTAACAATTGTTTTTAAGAGGCATTCGGGTTTGTATCAATGGTAAGTTGCAAATATAGAACGAGAATAGAAGAGAAAACCATTGTTTAGAAGGTATTAAGATGTGTGCATGTGTATGCATATGTATATTTGCAAGGTTATTGTACCTTAATACAAAGTGAAGTTTTGAAAAGTGCTTTTAGAACTAGGTTTTGAAGTTACACCATCATGGTTTTCACACTCATGCACACCTTGGTGTAGACACCCCATTTTTGACCGACCTTAAGACTCAGACATCACCAACTGAGCGCTCGGTGATGTTGCATATTGTGCTCGTTCTGAGATTGCAAAGTCTCGGCTGAGAGCCTTGCCTCCGGGCTTCGGAACCTTTTCGTTCCTTGCCTCGGTTTGCGAATCAGGTCTTGTTTTCTCTTCCTGAAGGGAGGGAGAGGTCTCGTAGACCATCTCTCAGTGGCCGTAGGGTACGTTTCATGGTCGTAGGCCATTTTTCCCGTTTGGAGACTAGTTTCTGATTTTCGGAGCCGTCGGCCGTGTGCCTCAGTTCAGGACAGCTTAATTACCTCCGTTTGCTCCGATTTTTGGCACACACCTTGTTTCCTCTCCTTAGAGGGACACTGTGGCCCAGGAGACCACCTTCGTGGTCGCACGCCACTTTTGATGCTTAATAGTCAGTTTTCGGGGCCCTTGGCTGCGCGTTTTGGCCCCCGAACCTTCGTTTCGCATCGGTGTGGTTTCATTTTTGGCATGGACCCTACTTTCATTGTTAGGAAGGTGGAAGTAGGGTGGGAGACCACCTTTTCTTCTTGGAGACCACCTTTCCCCGGTCGGCCGGTTTTTCTTGACAGGTAAGTGGTCTCCCTCACTTTTGAGCCACAATTTCTGCTCTTCCATACCACCATTGAGTTGCATTCACCTAGGAGACCACCAATATGGGTAGGCCGACCACCTTTTCAACTTGAACCTTTTGACCCCTGGTCGGCCGACCACTTGAGCTGGTTGGCCAGCCTTCTGCTTTTTTGTCTCTTTGAGTGCTATCCAACTGTGCAAGCTGGGAGGCATTTACCCCATCCTCCGAGGATTGACCCTTTTGTTTTGGCTTCTTAAAGAAGTTTGGTCCCTTTTGCTTAGCTTCTAAGAGAAGCTTGACCTTTTGTTGAGCTTCTTGAGGAAGCTTGACCCCTTTGGTCTAGCTTCCTCAAGAAGCTTGACCCTTTTGGTTTAGCTTCCTTTAGAAGCTTGGCCTCTTTGCTCCAAGCTTCTTAGAGAAGCTATGGACCTCCTCTTCTATAAGAGGGAGGCTCTCCCTTATGAGCCAAGGTTGAGAAATTTTGGCTAAGGCATACACCTCTCTCTCTCTCTATATCATTCTCTTTTGGTGTCCAAAACTCCTAGTTCTTGGCCCCATTGCACTACACCTCCAAGCACAACACCTCCATGGTCAACCGAAGCACCTAGGAGCTCATTTTCAGAGGTTGAAGAGTTCCTATTTTGGTCCAGAAGCTGCTGGCCTTCTTCTCTACAAGGGTAAGTCTCTATTTTCCTCTTTGTAGCCTTATTTTGCTTCATAGTTTAGCTCTATTTGCAAGCATATTTAGGCTTTGTCATAAATTGAAAAAAGTCTTGTTTTGAGCTTCTAAACATGTTTGTTTAAGGCCATTTTTCTGTTGGGGGTCATCTACCCCCTTGCATGCTTCATTTCCTCTTGTTTTGAGCTATGAATTAGAGCATTTGTGTTGGCCTTGGTTTGGCCTTTTAGCCACTGAAATCCAGTGGAATTTCAGTGGCTAACCTGTGTTTTTGAGCCTCAAAATCAGAGAGGGGTGACCCTCTCACCCCTTGTTTTGTTTACTAGCTTTGTTGGCCTTACAAAGGAGCCCCTATTTGCATGTTTCAAAGCCATGTTTTAGGCCACTTTTTGTGAGTTTTGTGACCTACATAGGCTCTTTCCAAAGCCCTTTTTGCCATGTTGAATGTCTATTATGCATGTGTAGAGTAATCCTCTTCAAGGCCTTCCAAAGGGGCCTTTACTTACATGCTTTCTAGACTCATTTTAGGCCATTTTCAGTGAATTTTAGGGCCCTCATAACCTCTATCTAGAGGTAGTTTTTCCATTTTGTGTGTCCATCATACATGTGTAGAACAACCCTCTCATTGGCCTTTCAAAGGAACACTTCATTCTAACATGTGTTGACAGAGTTTCAGTGGGTTTTTGGTCATATTTTGGCATGCCAGGAAGTCGACGGCGGTGGTAGACATGGTTGAAAATGATAAAGTTAGGGTTAGGGTTAGGGTTTTGAGAGAAAGAAAGAGGAGAGAGAAGAGAGCTAGGGTTTGAAAACATAGAGGGTGTACACCCCATTTTGACTAGCTATTGCCTTAGCTCTATTTTTGGGTCTCATGGTCGAATGATGCTTGTTTTGCATGCTTGTAGTTCAATACACTTGCCTAGCTTTGAGATTTGAGGTCTATTGCATGCATATACTGAGGTGTTTTCATGCTTTGGGGTCATTATACATCATATTTTAGAGCTTATATGAATGTCATATTCTCATGATTTCCACTCTTTAAACGTGTTTGAGAGTTGTGCATAAATGCCTCATTTTCAGACCATTGCATGAGCTTCGTTTCTTTGCATGTTGAGTCATCATTTTGGGCCATTTTTCCATTGTTTCAGACCTACCTAGGGTCTGTTTGGGGCTAATTTTGCCATTTAAACATTACTTTGTGTACCTCTAGTGTAACCTGCTTCACTAGTTTCGGTATTCGAGCCATCTTGCATGCATTGTGTGACATATTTGCATGATTCGGGACCATTGTACATTATGTTTCAGAGTTGGAAAATGTGTGTTTGCATGCCATACTTCATTCTTTGCCATGCTTAGTTAGAGTTGCATGTTGTGCCTTAGGATCAGTCCTTTGCATCCGTGCATGTTTGCATGTATTTCGGTTGTCTCATTTCCATCATATGGCCACTGATGTGAGTGTGGCTGAGGTCCACTCATATTGGTATAAGTCCATCTTGCTTTTGTATATGCCATTTAGTTCATGTGCGCATGATAGTCTTCGTAAGTGCATTGTGTATGCCATGTTATGTCACGTGCATTGTGTATGTCATTTTAGCCCATAGCATTGCGTATGCTAGGTTGCATGTTAGTCGTATTGTGTATGCCATCTCATTGCTTTATGTTTGGAGTAGGGTTTAGTCCGAACATAGGAAACGAGGGACGTTTTGTACTCCAAGTGACGAAATGTGCCTCGATTCTCGATCGCCGACACTCTTGACTGTCCATGATAGAGTTGTTGGCTTTACTTGCTTATATGTGCATTCATTTCACATCGAGTCGTGCAATTCGACTTCTCGGCCATCATGCATCGAGATGCATGATTGGTGGCACGAGGATTGAGGACTACACTCCCTTGAGCTTGTGCAAGGACGGGGAGAGTGGTCATGCACACATTTGTTGAAAATACATTGCCTTTTCTCTCTCTTGCCTTTGTTGCAGAAAAACCAGAAACCGGAGGTGGAAACTGGTCGGCCTACCAAATTTTCTGGCAGGCCGACCACCGTCTTTGATCTCCACCACAAAGGGTGGTCGGCAGGTGGTCTCCCATGCTAATAACTGGTCGGTGGCCTTCCCAAGGTGGAGTTTCAGCCTTCTGGAGCTTTGTGCAAGTTTCTGAGATCAATTGCAAACAAATGCGAGGCGAGGCGTCGCGATGGAATTTCCTGATAAGGCAACTCGAGTATGCATGCATCCTTTATCATTCGGAACAGAGCTGAGGCAGTCCATTGCACGTAGCATAGCATGCTAGTTTACTTTGCTTACCTAATTCATTTGTTAAGTAATTAGTATTGTGTAATAATTTGTTATTTATTTTGGTTGTGTAATATTCTTTCAGACCCTCCGAGAGAGGGCCAATTGTTGTAATAATTGTGCGTGTGTGTGATGTATGTCTTCCAACCCCACGTCTTTCTCCTTTTTATTTACCAGCTTATGATGGTTAGTTAGGGCATGTTTCAATTAGCATACTTATGATAGCATGTTTGCATTCATTCATCTGTCTTGCATGCACTGGGCTCGGCGCATCATACTAACTGCATTGTATTTCAATTCCGAGTTGAATACTTGTTAGTTATAGCATTTCACATGCCATCTTTAGAATAGCCGAGCCTATTATAGTTGCATTCCTACATGTGTTGCATTAGCCATCTTAACATGAACTAGGATCATGCATATCCGTGTAGACTTCACATTTTGCCCCATACAAATATGGTGTCATAGCACACCAGTGGCCGGTAGTGCCACATTGATGACTAGCACCCTTCCATCCTTGTTTTTATGTTTTAGCATCCTTGCATGCGTGTGAGGACTGCCATGATAGCATGCTTGCCATGAGGCTATTTGCTTATGTGATATAACTGCTTGAATGCCTGTGGGTGAAGGTTGGATTATCTGAATTGGAATAATGCATTGACTGTGAGTTTTAAGCCCACTTGAGAGTGGCAAACCATCAGGTTTTCTAAGCCCACCCGAGGGTGGCAAATCCACGTCTTAGCCTACTTGCGGGTAGCACCATCAAACCATTTCCAAAATAAACAAACATGAGATGTGTTGTTCCAATTCAGGCGATCCAATCTATACTTGTATGCTGTGCGCATCACGTAGTAAATCTAGGCTATTAACCGGAATAAGAATACATAATGTTTTCAAAACTCGATATCATGGTTAGTAAAGGCCGATCTTTGATCGGGCGAGCGGGGGTGCTCACGAAGTGACCTTCCCCAATCGTACCCAAGTTCCCGAGTTAAGGTAACTTTGGTGATGACGGATACGTGGCCTTCGGCACGAGTCAGGGTTTCCTAAATTCCCCCAAAATAAAATATTTAGGTGGCGACTCTGTATCTGGCAAAGCAGTCCATGTTTGGCACTTCTTTCTAAAAATCTGTTTTCCAAAACAATTTGTCAGATTTGGACTCTTTGATGATTCATCGGTCTTGCTTTGCACTCTGCGAGATTAGATACAGGACCGTGACATTTGAGTCCCGAACTGTAGTGAGCCCAAATGAACAAAACGGGATTTCCCTCCCGGGGCATTCGGGGACGTCTAGAGTTTCTAGCGACTCTGCTGGGGAGTTAGAGAACTTGACTCGAACTCATGATATCTTATTTTGATTACACTTATGTGTTTCTTTGCATTTGCATTGGTGCGCCTAGGACACCGTATTTGCCGTATGCTATTCCTGAACAGTTTGCCGGAGGTTCGCTTTGCGAAACGTGCCATAAGGCTGACTGGTTGTGGGCTCTGCCACGACGGGAACACAAACCTCGATTTTATCGGGGCACCCCTTTTGACCATTCGACCTAGTGCATATTCGGAATCCATAGGTTGTTTGAAACCGCTGCGTGCATAGTGAAACCTTAGCTCCTGACAAAATAGGACAGGGAAACCCTACCCCAACATAGGGGTGTTTTGGCTCTCACTTGCTTGTTATGTGCTTTTAGAGTGCGTCTCTATAGGAATGCATGTATCAGTTTGCAAGTTTGGACATCAGGCCTGTGGGCACCAGTTTAGTATTTTGGGAATTAGTTATCTGCGGGTATCAGATTCAGTTTTTGGAGGTAGTGATTTGGGGGTAATGATCAGTGTTTGAGAACAGTACTTTCAGCTTATCGACTGTGGGTTGTGATGCGCAACTATGTGTTATGTATTTATTTAAAGCCGTTATGCTGTCTGTTTGTCTGGTTGTTTATTTCCTTATTATTGCTTTATTTATCTTTTTGCTAGGTAGTTTAGCACAATTGCTTCAGACCAAGCAAATATCCTCCAAGCACTCTGGACAAGAGGTCGACGGACAACCAGTGTTCCACTCTCTACCCCCGGTTATCAGACGGAGGGCGAGAAAACGCAGTGTATCTGAGCAGAGGTTGCCAGAGCAGTGGTCTACCCCATCAGTGGACAGTTGGGCTAAGGTCTTAATTGTTGCCATAGAGATAGATATACCAGTCGGTCAAATGGATTAGCAGAACACGTCAGGGATGGAGGCAATGATGCGTCAACTCCAAGAAAGTATGAAACTTATGCAGCAGGACGCCGTCCGCCAAGCGAAATTTGCCAAGTAGCAAGCTGCGATCATGGCCCAGCAGGCCGAGCTAATCACCAGGTTGCAACAGCAAAATGGAGCATCTGCCTCGCATCAAGCTCCTCCACCGCCAGGGGTTCAGACACCCAGGGAAACACCAAATGTCTAGGAGGGTACGGACATTCCGATAGGACCGGCTCCACCCCCAATCTTACCCCAGCTATCCAAAACACCTACAAACCTACCGGACACTCCCTTCGAATTCGAGGTCGACCCTACAACATTGAAATTGAGTAAGCTTGAGAAGTTGTTCAAGAAATCCCAAGGGGTAAAATCCATCCCAGACATTGAGGACGGGTACACTGACGTGGCTGTGATGCTGCCAGATAGGTTCAAAATGCCACAAATCGACCGCTTTGACGGATCTGGGGATCTCATGGTGCATCTCCGGTTGTTCTCAGATATAGGCCTCACCAGACCGCAGAAGCTTTCATTATTCGGCCGGACCCTGTCGGGTGTGGCCGCTATCTGGTACGCAAAATTAGAAGACGATATTAAGCGGAACTGGGATGAGATGGCCGAGGCTTTCATTACACAGTACTCCTATAACACGCAAATCGAGATTACAACCTGTGATCTTGAGACAACAAGGCAGGAGCCTAAGGAGAGCTTTTCGGAGTTCGTAGCCAGGTGGAGGGTGAAGGCCTCAATGATGACCCTAAGGCCTACTGATAAAGATCAAATCCAGATGATTGTGCGCAATCTCCAGCCTAAGCTGATGCAGAAAATGATCGTGCTCCCTTTTCCTACCTTTGCTGATCTGCATGAGATGGGAGTACAGATTGAGGATGCCTTGAAGCAGGGCTTGATTGATAATGACAGAGAGCAACCCAGAAGAACCTTCAACCGCAACAACAATACAGGCACCAACAATGCCGCAAATGCTAGAGCTTCAGAAGTAAGCATGGTCACCACCATTCCCCCTCCAAGACCCATGGCAGCTTACACCTTTCTCCGGCGCGTCCGGAAGCAACACACAACCACCAAATACCAACCTTGAGCCAGAGAACCTTCACCCCATTATATATGCCCCGTCCAAGGCTTTGGGGGTATTAATCAAGAAAGGGCACTTAAAGCCCCTGGAGCTGAGCCATTGCCAAATCCACTCCCTCCTCTCATAACCCAGCAAAATACTGCGCATATCACCAACAACATGGTCACAACACTGACCAATGTTTTAGATTGCGTCATGAGATTCAAGATCTCATTGACAAGCAGGTGATTGTGCCTCCAAAAAAACCCAATGTCACACAACAACCCTCTTCCCACCGCACAACCAAGCTCCACCCCCAAAACGTATCAACTTATCCAAACTGGGTCGTGTCTTACGATTCCTAGCATATATATCACCCGTCCCACTACCGCTAAGCCGGAGGTGCTCCTTCCTGACTGCACTGACTTGTGCATGTTGGACATCTCCAGAACCCAACCCGAACCAATGGTGGTGACTGTCGAAGACAGAATAGGGGAGATTTCAAGGGAGAATGGGATTGTTGAGTCAGAATCTGAGGAATCTGGGAGTTTTGCTGAGGAGATATACAGTCCGAGTGACTACATTATATCAGTAGGCCAGGTTGGGCCAAATGTGGAATTGCCGGCAGGGGCAGAGCTTTGTGTGATACCGGGGGATGAATCTGGTCAGAGGATAAATGACTTGGCAGCTGTGGAGGGGGACTTTGCTAACCTCCAGTTTTTCAATGAACAAGATCTAGAGGGTGTAGTAGTCAACTGGTCTGATTTTGAAGAGTCAGCAGAGGTTACCGGGTGGCTTGATGACTTACCAGACGTTGTTGAAGAATCTCAGTTGGAATAGGGCCCGGCAGGGGCAAGAACATCAGTTGTGGCCGGAAGGGCCGAAAATTAGAATGCATCGCCGGAGAGCGCCAGTGCTAAGAATTTCGCTCAGGACTTGGGCATTGTGAATGCGGGAAATGTTGAACAGCCAGCTGTACTGACGCAGTTGGAACAAGAAAGGTTCGGGGATTCTGAGAGAATCAAGAAAGATAAGGCCCTTAAGGGGACTGAAAGTGCTGTGTGCATGAGGATAAAGAATGCTGCGAGCATGTGGATGGAAAGTACTGTGAGTACAATTGTACCGAAGCTGGACAGGTGTCTGTCGGCTGCCGACGAAATGTGGTGGGAAGACGATGATCTATGTCTTGCCCACACGGAAGAGGATTGGGAGAGCAACCAGCCAGACGATACCTGGTACATCGGCGAAGTCGATCATATGACTAGAAGCGGGCAGTATTTCAAGCCCCCACATCTAGATCAGTCAGAGGCGTCTGGGAAAGATAAGGAGGCGGAGAAACAGAAAGAGAAGCAACTCGAAGAAGAGGCTGTACTGAAGCAGTTGAAAAGGATACAGGCAGACATCTCCATCTGGGGACTACTTATGGCATCGCGAGTGCATTGACAAGCTGTCTTATCGGTCATGGACAAGGCCAAGCTCTCAATAGACACCACGCCCGAACAGCTGGTGGGCTTAGCTTTTCTGGGAGGGGCTACCCCGATGTTGACTTTCTCTGACAAAGAATTGCTACCTGAGGGTGCGAACCATAACAAGCCACTCTACATCTCTGTGGAGTGCAGAAACAAATGGATACCCGTGGTGCTT
>NW_021027471.1:539142-555185 GCF_004153795.1 Camellia sinensis | reverse complement strand
TCTCTGTAATATTGGTTTCACGACTGGATCCCATCAAATATCTTTTCGAGAAACCAGCACTTACGGGTAGGCTAGCTCGTTGGTTGTTGTTGCTTTCCGAATTCGATCTGAAATATGTGACGCGCAAGTCAGTCAAGGGAAGAGCGGTAGCGGAGTTCCTAGCCGATCATCCAGTGGAAGGAGGTGAAGCAGTTGAGTACTTATTCCCAGATGAGGACATTCTTCATATCGACGATGAATTTTGGACCATGTACTTTGATGGAGCGTCAAACCAATACGGGTATGGGACAGGAGTGTTGCTAATAGCACCCGACAACTCCCGTATCCCTCTAGCATTCAAACTCCGGTTCAAAGTCTCGAACAACGAAGCAGAATATGAGGCATGCATTGCCGGTCTAGAAGCAGCCCTGGAATTAGGGGCAAAACGGTTGGATGTCATGGGGAACTCGAACTTTGTTGTATCTGAAGCGAAAGGAGATTGGAAAGTCAAAGAAGAAAAGATGATTATGTATCACCAGACCTTGGACTTGTTAATTCCTCGGTTTGAGAAGTTAAACTTTGCTCATCTGTTAAGAGAGAACAACAGGTTCACAGATTCACTAGCAACTCTATCTTCCATGATAGACATCCCGTTTGGAGTCCGGATGCGTCCAGTCATTATCAACCAGATATTTGTGCCGGCTTACGAGTCGATTGCTGCTATAGATGAGGTTCAAGATGAGAACCCCCGGTACTACGATATTTAAAATTTTTTGGAGAAGGAAGCATATCCACCAGGGATAAATGCCAAGGATAAAAGGGCAATCAGAAGAATGGCTGTTCAGTTCATCATCTGCGGAGGTAAATTGTATAAGAGAGATCATCTGGAATGCATAAGCTGTGCGTTAAAGCTGAAGAATCAAAACGCCTGATGGAGGCCATCTATGGAGGGGAATACGGTGCAAATATGAACGGGGTAATGCTAGCGCTGAAGATCCTCAGACAAGGTTATTATTGGTCCACCATGGAGGAGGATTGTATCGGCTTTGTTCGGCGATGCCATAAGTGTCAGATCCATGCAAACCGCATGAACATTCCGCTGTTGAAGCTGTACAATATGACTTCACCATGGCCATTTTCAGTTTGGGGAATCGATGTGATCGAGGCTGTCACTCCAAATGGGTTAAATGGGCATGAGTTCATCCTAGTCGCCATAGATTATTTCACGAAGTGGGTTGAGGCCCAATCTTATGCGGTGTTGAAGGCGTCGCATGTTGCAAAGTTTATCAGAAACAACATCATCTGTCGTTATTGGGTCCCAAACGAGGTCATTTCAGATAATGGTTCCCACTTCAAGAAGGAAGTGATTGACTTGTTGGAGAAAAACAACGTGGCTTTTCATAAGTCATCCACATACCGGCCGCAAACCAATGGAGCGGTTGAGGCAGCCAACAAGAACATCAAGCACATACTGCAGAAGATGGTGGAAACCTACCGGGATTGGCCAGATAAGCTGCCGCTTGCTCTGTGGGGTTACCGGACGTCAATTCGAACTTCCACTGGGGTGACTCCGTATTCATTAGTTTATGGGATGGAGGCCGTTCTACCTATCGAGATTGAGGTTTCGTCTTTACGAGTGTTGGCTGAGTGTCAAATAGCCGAAGCAGATTGGCAGCAGAGCAAATTTGAAGAACTTATGCTCTTTGATGAGAGAAGACTAAAAGCACTGTACCATGTTCAAGGTTATTAGCGCAGAATTGCCAGGGCTTTCAACACGAAAGTTAAGTCTAGGAATTTGAAAGAAGGAGATTTGGTGCTCAAGGACAACCGAGCTCCCATCCACGACCCTAGGGGCAAGTTCAGACCCAATTGGACTGCCCCTTACATCATCAAGTCTATCTGGTCAGGTGGAGCTATTGTTCTGATGGACCTAGGTGGCCTAGAGTTCTCACAGCTGATCAGCATGGACAAGTTGAAGAAATATTAACCCTGAGAGGCTCGCTAGGCTGAAAACCCGAGAGGGCGACCTAGGAAAAAGTCAGAGCACAAAAAATTTGAAATTATAAAAACTGAGCTCGCAAGGTTGAAAACCCGCAAAGGGTGGCCTCAGCAAAAGTTAGAGCGTAAAAGGAGAGTGAAAATACTCGAGTGAACCCGAGCCTGAACTACGTAAGGCTTAATTCCCATCTTTGGGATACGTAGGCAACTTCATCCTGAAGTTCAGCCATAAACTTTTTCCCGATCAACTTTGTCCATTTGATCATCTCGGCCATCTTTGTCTATTCAGCATTCAAGAGTTCGGTTATGATCTCCGGTGTAGTGCTTTTCAGACTAGGGGCAACTTTCCATTGCTGTGCAGTGCCGCGGTACTATTCAGACTAGGGGCAACTTTCTAGTTGCTAGGATCCAAAGTTGTGCATCTCAGTGACAGATTTCAGGCGTGTCCAGTTCTGATCCATATCGAAAATGGTTTTGAAAAGTTTTAATAAAAGTTGACTTTGTTCAAAATTAATCTTTTTACAACTTAGATCATTTTTAGACCAAAGTGAAAAATTTTCAGTACCCATAGCCTTAAATTTCATTGATTTTAATACAGAGTTCTTCTGCTCTTGCATACAAATTGAAGTTGCTTTTATTACATACATAAAGAAAACTTGAAAGTACTAATAAAGCAATAAATCCGGGGCATAGATAAGTCAGGTGTTCCTTCGCCCCCTTCCAAAGCTGGTCGAAGCGTCTGATGCCAAAGTAGGCCCTTCCTATGCCTCTTCATTGAACCAATCCAAGCACTCATCAGACAAAGTGCAACTGAAAGTGGGAGCGGGGGCCAGGAGTTCTCTAGTCCTCCATGCTATGACATACCGGGCAAGCTGTGCGCCTCGGGCTGGGAATGTAGCAGGGTACTCTATCCCCTCTGGCGGGCAAGTTCGAACTGGCGCCGGAACCGGAACGGAAAATAGAAGACACAGTGTGTCATGCCAATCAATTGAATCCCAAGTTGACGGGTCATGTTGTAACTCATTGCCGGCAGATTTAGCCAAGGGCAGCGCCAAGCGATTCGGTTTGCAGACAAACTGCACATCCAGTTGTACCACCACCCCTTATCCAGGGCATCGACCAGGCGTTGTCGAAAAAAGTAGCCGCGAGCTGAGTATACTAGGCAAGACTCCACAATCTGTAACTTGTCCATCAACCACACCTGGGGAGGGATGAAAAATGAGAGAATAAAGAATAGAGAGATGTACGATGAGAGAAAAGTATGAAAAGAGTTTTGTGAGAAAAACCAAGCCTAAGGGCCGAGTGATGTGAATAATACATATGTGAGATTGGGTGGGAAACATTACCTGTAATAGTAGTGGGCTCCCCGCAAGCCTAGCCGTCTCCTGGCGATGAAAAGCGTCTAAGCCCATCAATGTCTCAGCCAATGCCATGGCAATGCAGCTCTTGCCCTCCTTCAAACCTTGGGCAACCTCGATCAACCGGACATTGAATCCACCGGAGCTCGGGGCAAGCAAGAAATGAGATAGCAAGCATAGACAAAACGCGTGTCGCCGATAGCCCTGCTAATGATGGTCGCCGCGGTCACCAGCATCAGAAAACCAGCGAACCAAGCTTGGGATGTCCAGCTCCCCGTCGTGAATCAATGATCGAGCGTCATGCAAAGTGAGGCCGCACATTCGTCCTAGGGCTTGGACGTGGCCAAATCGGAGTTGAGGCAAGATTTCCCTCATTGCGCTCGAATTCCATCAAAGCTTGGAAATCTTCGAAAGTAGGACATATCTCTTGCCCGCTAAAGCTAAAAACGTGTGTTACCGGATTCCAAAACCTTGCCGCGGCATGGAGAAAAGGAAGATGCAGCGGAGTACGGCCCAACGTGAATAGTGCATTCAAGCCGAAGCCTCGGAAGTTTAACTTTTTCGAGCCATCCAGAGAAGCAATCCAAGCTGTGAGATTTTGGATGAGGAACGCCTCCATTTTGATGCAAAACTGAGATGAAATGAATGAACCACGAGGCTGGAACTTTTAAAGAGGATAAGGCACTGTTCGGGGGACACGTGTCGAAAAACTGGTGGTTGTCAAACCAGGTGGTCGGCCGACCACCTTTTCTGGTAGGCCGACCACCCCTTGGTCTCCAATGAAAAAAGCTGGTCGGCCAGCTTCCTTAGGTGGTCGGCCATAGAGAGAAACAGTGCTTTGGTCTTGTCCTAGCTTCTAGAAGAGAGTTCTTAGCATTTCCATGCATCGGGAGTGTTGAAGGTTCGAGTTTACCTCAGTTTCGAATACGTTCCGTCACCCAGATCGTCCAAAATGCATTTGTTTATCGAGTTGTTGTCAAGTCCTGCTTATCGAGTTGTTGTTTTTGCTTATTGAGTTACTGTTTTGCTTACCGAGTTGTTTTGCTTATCGAGTCGTTAGGTTTTGTCAAGTTGTCAAGTTTTGTATATCGAGTTGTTACTCTTTGTTTACTCAACATTGTTCTGTCTTGCTTATCGAGTTGTAAACTTGCTAAGGTTTTGTTGCTTCTTAGTAAGTTAAGTTGTTTAGTTTGTTGCGTCGGTTCACTACCTGACTTGGCAATTTTCAATGCACAAATTCCATTCAATCTCATTTTAGTGCAAAATGATGCAATGCGATGCTAAGAACATAAAGTACAACATTTTTGTGAACAAAAGTTGTTTCATTCCATCATGCTTCCCTTTGTTACAACATTTTACAACAAGGGTACAAGTTTTACAGAAAATAAAACTGCCTAATAATGTACAATGTGCTACAACTACTAGTAAAAAAAGGCAAATAAAGCAGGGAACAGCTGCATCAATGCTATCAACTGCAGGAATAAGAGGCCCTCTTTGTCCTCTTCTGCGGAACAGCCTCTGCACCATCATCATCATCTGGATCGGAGCTGCCATCCTCGGAACCTTTCTCGACAATATCTCTACTACCGGAACCGGAACCGGAACTGGAGTCACCATCTCTGTCAGCGAATGTCTCTAACTGGGGATGCACAGACTCATCCTCCTCACTGGACTCCTCCTCTATGACAGGCACTCTGCGTCCGCCTCGGCCGTGAGTCGAACCCCCTCTCCCAGCTCTTCGAGAAGGCCTGGATGGCCCGGCTTGTGGCCCAGTATGTAGCGAAGGCATCTGAAAAGAAAGAGCGCAATTTGAATACATCAGCCAAAGTATGTATATCAGATGCAGATGCAAGGAAACTACATAGAGTGGGTGTATGCAGATACAGTACATAAATGTGGTGTGTGTCAGATGTGCTTTACATATATAGTCAATCAATGTAGTGAAATGTTCAAGTTCAGCATGTCATCAGAAGTATGATAAATGCAAGAAAACTAAAGAGTACCGGGACACCGACGATGGACAACTGCGTCTCTCTCCGCAGGACCATGCCCTCAAGTGAGGCCACCAACCCGAGCAACCCCTCAGTATACTCGCTGGGAGGCTGCAGATGCAAGTGCAAGTCATCAGTAAATGAATGAATGTCCAAGTATCTGAGTGATAAATCAAAGCTGTAAAGTATACCGGTGGCGAGTCAAGGTTTCTAACATATCGGTGATCTGGCATAGGAGGCTCTATCGGAATCGGGTAGGAAGTCCCGTATCGCCATCCTGTCAACTCAATCAGGATATCTGGCCATCTGGCATGATGATAAGTCAGGGGAATTAGGGGGACCAGTCCAGCCCCACCTCTTGATGTGCCGGCCCTGCTGGTCGAAGGAATATCTGCAGCCCGGGCCCGGCTCGATGATGGCATGCCAGCAGACCTCCTCGTGGGAGTACGAACACCTGTCAATGGAGGCATCAAGTATGTATGAAGGTAAGTCGCGTACTCCCCCTCCTCTAAATGTAGAAGTACGTCGGTACCCAACATGGCGCTATTGACATCCTTGGGAGTGAGCCCCTCAGTAGACCGCATATCATCCGGAGGTGCTGCGGGAACACTCTGCTCGGGGAAGCCCATAGTCTGGCGCATGAAGCGGTCCCCCAGAAACCAGGCCCTACCAACAGGTCCCTCAAATAGGATCCTGTACTGAGAAGCGGCCCATCCTCCAGCAAACTGAAATCGGGTATCTTCACCCAAGGGCGCCCAGGGCTGCTATGTGATCTGTGGATAACCAATGCATAAGCCGATTAGAAATCGTAAATGTGCAAGATGAATCAAAGATGAAAACATGAACTGAGAGTTCTAAATTACCTCGGTCGTCCGCACTGTATCAAAAAATTGTCGCAAGTAGGGGAGAGTCTCCCGAGCTCTCGGCCGGTACTGGCCCTTAAATACGAGCGAGTAAGGAATCATTAGAGGCACCTCCACCTCAAGCTCCGGGGCTAGCGTCGGAAAGTATGCGAAAACCCATAGCTGTGGAAAACAGGGCAATAGCCATCAGAATACAGAATGTTGAGTGCAGAATGTGAATACAGAATGTACAGAGAATGCAGAATGCTGAGAGCGGAATGCAAAGTACAGAATGTAAAGTGTACCGTGTGTGCAGTGTACATATAACGAAAAGCAAAAATGTAAATCAAGAGGGCAGAAAGTACCTCCCAGGCTCTCCAATAGCCGCCAACTATGTTCCCTCGTCTGCGGGAGGTCGCACTCATGTAGCAGTAGAGGGTAGCCAAGCTGGCGCCACCCCAGTCATACTGGCTGACCTGTGATAGGTCTACCAGAGCACTCAGCAGATAAAGTCCAACAGTGTTCCCTCTATCGGAGAACAGAGTGGTCCCGAAAAGGAACATCAAAAATCCTCGAGTGTACTGTGCTATCTCCTTGAGAGTCTCGGGCATAGTCTCCCTGAACTGTGTGGAAAACCAAGTTTACCGGACTCGGCCCGAAGATCTATCAACCAGTGGGCGAGCTCCAAACAGATAAATCCAGGCAGCCTCCCACTCACTCATATCCTCGTCATAGGGGATCGGCCAGCCTCCCGAGTCAAAGCCTATCAGCACGGCAAAGTCGAATGGGGTCATCGTCATGTCCCCGGTAGCTGAGAAATGGAAGGAGTTAGTGGTGTCCCACTATCTCTCTATAAGGGCGCCCATCAAGGTCCTGCTCGCTGGATAACGTGATATCCCCGTGCAGAAGGGTCCGAACCCTGCCTGGTCAACCAGATTGCGAACGGCCTCTGGGAGCTCCGCATACCACTCCCTGGCGATGATCGATCCATGTCCTCGTGTAATACGGGAAGATACCTGGATTCAGAATGAACACATGTATTCAATTTCAAAATAAAGTATATGAGTTGTGTGCAAATTAAATCAGATACAATGCCATGAGCTGCGTGTTGAACATGAAGTATTGTGCTGCGTGTTCAGAATTGAAGTGTGTGAGCTGCATGTTCAACATAAAGTATATGAGCTGTGTGTTCAGAATTGAAGTGTGTGACCTGCGTGTTCAACATAAAGTATATGGGCTGTGTGTCCTTCTCAAAGTTCGAGCTGTGTGTTCAACATCAAGTATTCGGGCTGCGTGTTCAAACTTCAAAGACAGTGAGCTGCGTGTTCAACTCTCAACCAGTGTGTGCTGTGTGTTCACCTCAAAATTCAGGCTGCGTGTTCAGACTTCAAAGATAGTGAGCTGCGTGTTCAACTCTCAACCAGTGTGTGCTGTGTGTTCACCTCAAAATTTGGGTTGCGTGTTTTAAGCTGTGTGTTCAGGCTTCAAAAACAGTGGGCTGTGTGTTCATCATCAAAGTGTGAGCTATGTGTTCAACATCAAAGTTTAGGCTGCGTGTTCAAATTTCAAAACAGTGGGCTGTGTGTTCATCTCAAAGTTCGAGCTATGTGTTCAACATCAAGTGTTTGAGCTGTGTGTTCAGACTTCAAAAACAGTAGGTTGCGTGTTCATAATCAACAAGTTTGGGCTGTGTGTTCAGATTTCAGAAAATAGTGGACTGTGTGTTCGCCGTCAAATAGTGGGCTGTGTGTTCATCATCAAAGTGTGAGTTGTGTGTTCAGAAATTCGAGTGCTTCAGTTGCGTGTCAACTTAACAAAATACTGTGCTGTGAGCTGTGTGCTAGAATAAGCAGAAGTATGGTGTGTGAACTCGTTCAGAACGAGCAGATAAAAAATACATAGCAAAAGCATGAAATGCACGGAAAATGCAGAACACATTGCAGAAAATGTAAAAGTGAAGTACATACCTCTCGTGCCTGATAAGAGAGGTGGGACTCAGGCTCCCGCAGTAATAGATCTACGGGTGCTCGCTCATCAAAGTCGGTGAAGTGGTAGAAAACGGCCCGAGAAAGGATGTGCACCGGAGGGTCATACCTCTCAGGAATAAATGGCCGAATCCTCGGAGGTAAAGACATAATGTCTGGCTCACCCCCAGCACCTGGAGGACCTCCGCCCTGAGGAAAATGACCTGCCATTTCGAGAAATCTGCAAAAAGGAGCAAAATGAGCCAAAATTGAAAAAAGTAAACATAAGTCAACTCTCGGGAAATGAAAAAGTCAACAAAAGTCAACTCCCGAGAAAATGTTCCAAATGTTGAGACAAACTTACCTCAAGTGGCGAAAATGGGGAAAGAAGCTCCAAAATCAAATTTTAATCGGTCCAAAGTGAAGAAAACTAAAAGATTTCGCGAAACAACTTTGCGTGGGGCGTTGGAAAACGCGTATAGAGCGCAGATCTGTGGGAGAAAATGGTCTAGGAAGGAGAAGGAGCTAATTTCGGACCTGAAGTTGTGAGTAAAAAGTGTTTGGCCAAGTATATTTAAAGAAACAAATGCAAAAGTACCAAACTGCCCCTGTTTTTGGATAGGTGGTCGGCCGACCACCTTTTCTGGTAGGCTGACCACCCCTTTCACTAAACCTGGTCGGCGGTCTCCAAACCTGGTTGGTGGCCCTCCCAAGGTGGTCTCCAATGCCTCTTTGAGCTCCCTGCAAATTTTGGTGGTGATCGGAGTCCCTGGCACTCGAGAAAGTACAAGGAAAGTGCACTTTTCAGCATGAAATCCCTCCGCAGGAACTTCAACTCCAACTTTCGATGCGTGATTCATTGTTATTGGCCGAGAGCGAGGTTTATCCTTTTTGAATACGTTGTGACCCTTCCCGGAGGTAAATCGGAGGTCACGATTTGAGTTGTCCTCGTCGAAGCTTGCATTTCTTTGCTTAATGTTTTGTTTTAAACATGCTCGTAAAGTCGCACCTATCCAGCATTGTTATGCATGCCACTCGCATTGTTATGAACATCGCTTACATTGTGGTGCACGTTTCACCAGTATTGTCATACCTCCATGCTTAACTTGCGTTGTCACGCGCGTTTCTCTCGCATTGCGATGCACTTTCCCATCGGCACCATGTTTGTCTGCATTCGATGTAGTGTTGAACATGTGTTGCTAACTATGTTGTGCTTGTTAAGTTTCTCTCTTTTACAGGCACGATATTGTATGTACGGTTCATTTGAAGCTGGTGCGACCAGACGAACCGCGCATGTATTGTATCTTCTCTGTGTGAGACGTAGCGAGAATTGTGATTCTCTTACATTCTTACTGCATGAAATGTAGTTGTTGCTTTGCATTCTTGCTTAAAACTGTTGCATCTATTGTGAATATTTGCTTCATTACAGTTTGCTGTTTTGCATGATCATGAGTTACGTTCGACTTGGGTGCATATCATTTTGCATTTTGCCCCCCACCTGCGGGCATGCCTGTGGGCGCATCTCTTTTATCTTGCCTGTTTGTCTAAGTCTTCGGCCTTGTCAAAAATGGGTCGTCTCTAGGCTTTGACATTCACTCCCGTCACTTATGACTTCCGAGTTCTGTCAAAGAGGGGCAACTGTAGACATCCCATTTTTGACCGACTTTAAAAGTCAGACGTCACCAACTGAGCGCTCGGTGATGTTGCATATTGTGCTCGTTCTGAGGTTGCAAAGTCTCGGCTGAGAGCCTTGCCTCCGGGCTTCGAAACCTTTTCGTGCCTTGCCTCGATTTGCAAACCAGGTCCTGTTTTCTCTGTTTTCTCTTCCTGAAGGGAGGGAGAGGTCTAGCAGACCATCTCTCAGTGGCCATAGGCTACGTTTCGTGGTCGTAGGCCATTTTTCCCGTTTGGAGACTAGTTTCTGATTTTCGGAGCCGTCGGCCGTGTGCCTCGGTTCGGGGCCACTTAACTACCTCCGTTTGCTTCGATTTTTGGCACACACCTTGTTTCCTCTCCTTGGAGGGACACTGTGGCCCGGGAGACCACCTTTGTGGTCGCACGCCACTTTCGATGCTTAATAGTCAGTTTTTGGGGCCCCCGGCTGCGCGTTTTGGCCCCAGAACCTTTATTTCGCATCGGTGTGGGTTCATTTTTGGCATGGACCCTAGTTTCATTGTTAGGAAGGTGGTAGTAGGGTGGGAGACCACATTTTCATCTTGGAGACCACCTTTCCCTGGTCGGCCAGTTTTTCTTGATAGGTAAGTGGTCTCCCTCACTTTTTGAGCCACAATTTCTGGTCTTCCATACCACCATTGAGTTGCATTCACCTGGGAGACTACCAATATGGGTAGGCCGACCACCTTTTCAACTTGAACCTTTTGACCCCTGGTCGGCTGACCAGGGCAAGTGGTCAGCCGACCACTTGAACTGGTCGGCCAACCTTCTGCTTTTTTGTCTCTTTGAGTGCTATCAAGCTGTGCCAGTTGGGATGCATTTGCCCCATCCTCCGAGGATTGACCCTCTTATTTTGGCTTCTTAAAGTAGCTTGGTCCCTTTTGCTTAGCTTCTAAGAGAAGCTTGACCTTTTGTTGAGCTTCTTGAGGAAGCTTGACCCCTTTGGTCTAGCTTCCTCAAGAAGCTTGACCCTTTTGGTTTAGCTTCCTTTAGAAGCTTGGCCTCTTTGCTCCAAGCTTCTTAGAGAAGCTATGGACCTCCTCTTCTATAAGAGGGAGCCTCTCCCTCATGAGCCAAGGTTGAGAAATTTTAGCTAAGGCATACACCTCTCTCTCTCTCTCTCTATATCATTCTCTTTTGGTGTCCAAAACTCCTAGTTCTTGGCCCCATTGCACTACACCTCCAAGCACAACACCTCCATGGTCAACCTAAGCACCTAGGAGCTCATTTTTAGAGGTTGAAGAGTTCCTATTTTGATCCAGAAGCTGCTGGCCTTCTTCTCTACAAGGGTAAGTCACTATTTTCCTCTTTGTAGCCTTATTTTTGCTTCATAGTTTAACTCTATTTGCAAGCATATTTAGGCTTTGTCATAAACTAAAAAAAGTCTTGTTTTGAGCTTCTAAACTTGTTTGTTTAAGGCCATTTTTCTGTTGGGGGTCATCTACCCACTTGCATGCTTCATTTCCTTTTGTTTTGAGCTATGCATTAGAGCGTTTGTGTTGGCCTTGGTTTGGCCTTTTAGCCATTGAAATCCAACGGATTTTCAGTGGCTAACATGTATTTTTGAGCCTCAAAATCAGAGAGGGGTGACCCTCTCACCCCTTGTTTTGTTTACTAGCTTTGTTGGACTTACAAAGGAGCCCCTATTTGCATGTTTCAAAGCCATGTTTCAAGCCACTTTTTGTGAGTTTTGTGACCTGCATAGGTTCTGTCCAGAGCCCTTTTTGCCATGTTGAATCTCTATTATGCATGTGTAGAGTAATCCTCTTCAAGACCTTCCAAAGGGGCATTTACTTGCAAGCTTCCTAGACTCATTTCAGGCCCTTTTTAGTGAGTTTTAGGGCCCTCATAACCTCTATCCAGAGGTAGTTTCGCCATTTTGTGTGTCCATCATACATGTGTAGAACAACCCTCTCATTGGCCTTTCAAAGGAACACTTCATTCTAACATGTGTTAACTGAGTTTCAGTGGGTTTTTGGTCATATTTTGGCATGACATGTTTCTGTTTTTGGCTGGTTTGGTGGCCCCTCATGTGCTTCATATACATGCAGTGTAAACCATGCTTACTAGCCTATGTTGCATGTTGTTTTAGCCCTTCATGTTAGCACTTTTTGGCCATGCCTTAAACTGATTTTGTGCATGTTTTGGACTACCTTAACTCTATTTTTGGGTCTCATGGTCGAATGATGCTTGTTTTGCATGCTTGTAGTTCAATATCCATGCCTAGCTTTGAGATTTGAGATCTATTGCATGTATATACTGAGGTGTTTTCATGCTTTGGGGTCATTATACATCATATTTTAGAGCTTATATGAATGCCATATTCTCATGATTTCCACTCTTTAAACGTGTTTGAGAGTTATGCATAAATGCCTTGTTTTCGGACCATTGCATGAGTTTCGTTTCTTTGCATGTTGAGTCACCATTTTGGGCCATTTTCCCACTGTTTCAGACCTACCTAGGGTCTGTTTGGGGCTGGTTTTGCCATTTATACATTGCTTTGTGTACCTCTAGTGTAACCCGCTTCACTAATTTCAGTATTCGAGCCATCTTGTATGCATTGTGTGACATATTTACATGATTCGGGACCATTGTACACTATGTTTCAGAGCTGGAAAATGTGCGTTTGCATGCCATACTTCATCATTTTCCATGCTTAGTTAGAGTTGCATGTTGTGCCTTAGGATCGGTCCTTTGCATCCGTGCATGTTTGTATGTATTTCGGTTGTCTCATTTCCATCATATGGCCACTGATGTGAGTGTGGCTGAGGTCCACTCGTATTGGTGTAAGTCCATCTTGCCTTTGTATATGCCATTTAGTTCATGTGCGCATGATAGTCTTTGTAAGTGCATTATATATGCCATGTTATGTCACGTGCATTGTGTATGCCATTTTAGCCCATAGCATTGCGTATGCTAGGTTGCATGTTAGTCGCATTGTGTATGCCATCTCATTGCTTTGTGTTTGGAGTAGGGTTTAGTCTGAACACGGAAAACGAGGGACGTTTCGTACTCTAAGTGACGAAATGTGCCTCGATTCTCGATCGCCGACACTCTTGACTGTCCACGATAGAGTTGTTGGCTTTACTTGCTTATATGTGCATTCATTTCACATCGAGTCGTGCAATTCAACTTCTCGGCCATCATGCATCGAGATGCGTGATTGGTGGCATGAGGATCGAGGACTACACTCCCTTGAGCTTGTGCAAGGACGGGGAGAGTAGTCATGCACACATTTGTTGAAAATACATTGCCTTTTCTCTCTCTTGCCTTTGTTGCAGAAAAACCAAAAACCAGAGGTGGAAACTGGTCGGCTGACCAGATTTTCTGGCAGGCCGACCATCCTCTTTGGTCTCCACCACAAAGGGTGGTCGACAGGTGGTCTCCCATGCTAATAACTGGTCGGTGGGCTTCCCAAGGTGAAGTTTCAGCCTTCTGGAGCTTTGTGCAAGTTTCTGAGATCAATTACAAACAAAGGCGAGGCGAGGCGTCGCGATGGAGTTTCCCGACAAGGCGACCCGAGTATGCATGCATCCTTTATCATTCGGAACAGAGTTGAGGCAGTCCATTGCACGTAGTATAGCATGTTAGTTTACTTTGCTTACCTAATTCATTTGTTAAGTAATTAGTATTGTGTAATAATTCGTTATTTATTTTGGTTGTGTAATATTGTAGACACCCCATTTTTGACCGTCCTCAAGACTTTGACGTCACCGTTTGAACACTCGGTGATCATCCTTGTTTATTTTCATCTTGAGTTCTCGGAGGTCTCGGCTACACGCCTTGCCTCAGGATCTCTCGACTCGACTGCTTTGTGTTTGGTTTTGCACCAAACACTTGTGTTTTTGCTTTGGAGGACAGGGAATGGCTTGTTGGCTTTCCCCACACTCCACCGGCCATGGATTGAGGCCACCGGCTGTGTTTTGTTGCCATCGGCCAAATGTTTGGCCGACCAGTACTCTAGATGGTCGACCGGCCATCTATTTTGGTCATATTGCATTTTTGGCTGGCCGACCACTGTTCATCTGCTTTTGCAGATATTGTTATGCCAGCTGTGCTAGCTGGCATACACTTTGCTCCCCTCCATACATGTGTATGGAGGGATCTCCCTCTTGACTAGCTTGTTTGGAAAGCTTTACAAGAGGGATTGTCTATAAGAGGGAGCCTCTTCTCCCTCCATTAGGGTGACAAAATTTTTCAGAGCTTTGAGTTTTAGGGTTAGGGTTTGTTCATACTCCATCTCTATATCTCTCCCTCTCTTGAGTGTTTTGTGTGCGTTTAGTCTTAGTTTTGCACACAAACACCTACCATTACACCATACCTTAGTTGCTGAGGCATAAGGGGCTTGTTCTTGGAGGTTTTGGACTGGTTTGAACCTAAGGAAGCTACTGGTCTTCCATTTTTGAAGAGGATCTACAAGGGTAACAATCTTACCCCTTTTTCTCCATTTTTGCATAGCTTTTTCACCTATCTTGCAACTGTTTTTAGACTTTCATATAACATATAAAAGTTCTATTTTTACCTGTTTAAAATAGTTGTTTAAGGTTGCTTTGAGCTTTGGGGTTGTTTGACCCCTCTTAGGACTTGTTTGGCCCCATTTTGTGCCATTTTGGTTGAGCTCCGGGACCACCTTGTTTGGGCCTCCTCACCACTGAAATCTTGAGGGATTTCAGTGGTGAGGATGGTGCTTTGAGGTCCTACAAAGGAGAGGGTCACCCCCTCTCCTTGTTGTCCTTGAAAAGGGCCATTTTAGCCTCTTGAGTGAGCATCTTATTTAGGTTCATGTTGGCCATATCTTAGCTGCTATTTAGTGTTATTTTAACATGCTATAGTATTGTTTTATGTTGGTTTAGGCACACCATGCTTGTTTAGCATACATGTCTTGTAATGCCATCATTTGCCTTAACATGTACTTAGCATGTAGATTACCATGCTTGCTTGTTTTGGCCAAGCTTTGTGAAGCTTTTAGGCTTGTTTTGCCATGCTTAAGGTCTGATGTAGGTTGTCTTAGCCATGCTTGCCATGCTTTGTTTAGAAATTCAAACCGAAATAGATTCTCTAAACCTAACTTAGTTAAATTCTACTCTAAAGTAAATGTTCCAATTCATAAATTAAGGCCTTATCCCTCATATTTTACTTAAATCACAAACTGACCCCAAGTTAGTACCATTGTATATATATATTTGTACCTCTTATTCATCAAATCTTTTTGTACACAATATCAATGGAATTTGTACACAAAATAAATAGGAAAATCCCCCAAAACTTGAGCACATGGCTAGCCATCATACCTCCTAGGCTACTTGTCGAGCCATCAACCGGTCAGCCTTATGGTCATGCCTTGACAAGACAAGCCTCCGGCAAACCGTTCAGGAATGGAAGATGGCAAACACAGTGTCCTAGGTGTGCACCATGCACATGCAATGCAAAAAAAACACATAAATGAAATCAAAACAGGATATCAGAGTTCGAGTCAAGCTCTCTAAAATCCCCAGCGGAGTCGCCAGAAACTGTGACGCGCCCTCGGGGCTTTATGCCACCACAGTTCGGACTCCCTTGTCTCACGTCTTAGTCTAACCAAAGAGTCCAAATCCGGCAAATCGTTTTAGAAGAAATAGATTTTTAGAAAAGAAGTGCCAAACTGGACTGCTTTGCAGATACAGAGTCTGCCACCTAAATTATTTTTTAATGGGGGAATTTAGGAAACCCTGAACTCGTTGACCTAAAGGCACGATGTCCGTCATTACCAAAGTGCCTCGGCTCAGGAACTTGGGTACGATTTGGAAGGTCAAGCTATGAGACCCCTCTCGCATCCAAGATCGGCCTCTTACTAACCATGATATTCCAATTTTGAAAACGTTGTGTTCTTTATTCCGGTTAATTAGCTAGAATTACTATGTGATGCGCACAGCAAAACAAGTATAGACTAGATTGCTAATTTGAACAAAGATCGCATATCATTGTTTGGAAATGTTTTGAAATTTGCTACTCGCGAGGTAGGCTAAAACACGGAATTTTGTAAGTTTTCCAACTCAGCAATCCAACCTCGCCCACAGGCATCAGGCAGTTCATATCACATAAGCATCTACCCACATGGTAAGCATGCTGTCATGTTAACTTCACACTCGTGCGAGATGCTAAAGCACAATTACTTACAGTGTACTCCAAGCCAAAACAAAGAACTCGGTAGCAATCAATGTATGATCCAAAGTCCATGTTAAGTGCCCTAATGCAAAC
>NW_021027471.1:490409-537927 GCF_004153795.1 Camellia sinensis | reverse complement strand
GTTATGGGAACACAAACCCCGGTTTTACCGGGGCACCCTTTTGACCATTCGACCTAGTGCATATTCGGAATCCATAGTGACCATTCCAAGCTAGGATAGGTTGCTTACCCGATGTTAGGTTGCTTGAAACTGCTGTTTGCGTAGTGAAACCCTAGCTCCTGACAAAATAGGACAGGGAAACCCTACCCCAACATAGGGGTGTTTTGGCTCTCTCTTACTTGCTATGTGCTTTTAGAGTGTATCTCTACAGGAACGTACATACCAGTTTGCAAGTCTGGGGCATCAGGCCTAAGGGCATCAGTATCAGAATTTGAGAATCGGTTATATCCGCGGGTATCAGATTCAGTGTTTTGGGGCAGTGATTTTGTGGAACAGTGATCAGTAGTAGAGTACAGTTATTCGGCTACGCTTGTGTTTGTTCAGTTGGGCTGAAATGCTGTTTGTTTTCCCTTTCAGTTAAGAGATTTGGGTTTAGAGATTTGGTGTTCTTCCTCGCTGAGGCAAGACAGATATCGGATCCATTGATCACCGACTGCATCATCTCCGTTCGGTTCGACGGACTTATGATGACCCAAAGCTCAGAGGAAATTGTGGTTATGGCAGCCGCACTAGACCAAGGAATCACCCTGCAAAGTGAGACCAGTGTTGAAATACCGCATCCGCCTAGGTCGTCTGTTGCGCACTCGGTCTGGGCACCCCAGTTGTATCAGGCTCGCGAGCCCACCACATTCGAGTTGATGGGGATGATTGGCGACCTCCAGAGATCTGTGGCTGATCTTGCTTATGGGATGTTGGCTTTGCCACCAACCACATCGTATGCCGGGAATTTTGTACCGCAGGAGCCCCCATTACTGGGACGGATTGTGATCGAGCTCAGCCAACCTGAGGTCGCCTCAAGCTATACTAATGATGTGCCAACAGCAACCCAAACCCTCGATCAGGCTGAGGCCAGAGGTAAGAACAAAGTGGGAACAAATGCTGATCTTGTTGAGCAACTGCTGTGGGCAGTCAAGGCTTTGAAAACTGGGGGGATGAATAAGCAACAGGTATTCGCAGTTGTGGCTAAAATTATGGATGATGCTTTTCCCACTCCAACCAAAGGCAGTTCAAGCCAGGCGGAAAATCGGGATAGGCCTCGTCATGCCAGGACAGTTTCTCCCAATCCCAACTCTGCAACTGGGAAAGATCAAAAAACCAAGGTAGTGCCTGCCGACCCTTTCGCTAGTGCGTCTAGCAAGAATACTCAGACTTCAAAGTACCTGCCTTGATGGCGCAGAGTCTTTCATGCCCTCTACATGCCTTTGGCTAGGGCATTTCTAATTTTGGCTAAAAAGGGGCATCTTAAACCCCTCAAGCCTCGGCCTCTCCCGAAGAATCTCCCTCTCTCACATGATGCTACCTTGTACTGCGTGTACCACCAATAGTCTGGTCACAGCACCGATGGTTGTTTCCGCCTTCGTCATGAAGTGCAAGATTTGATCGACAATGAGGTCATCCTCCCACCTACCTCAGCAAAGTCTGTCACTACTGAGCTATTGGACTTCAATGAGGTCATCCCCCCACCTACCTCAACAAAGTCTGTTACCACTGAGCTATTAGACTTTGAAGATACTGCAAGTATGTGATCAGGGTTTGGACCACCTGCGGGCGGCGCTCGGTGCATTTTGGATGTGGCGTCTGGCACGTACTTTTGAGCATCTGCGAATGCCAATTTTTGTGGTTTCTGACTTAGGTGTTGAGTCAGTTCGGTGGTCTTTGTTTTGAGTCTGTCTCTTTGTTTTGAGTTAGTCTTTTTGCTTAAGGGTCTGTCTTGTCGCGTCGAGTCAGTCCCATTGTATAGAATGTCGGGTGATTTCGGTATTGTTGCCTTGAACACCCTTTTGTTTTGTAATTACCCTTTTGCTTTCTTTTGAGTCTGTCTCTGCCGTGGAGCCAATTGCAACCAGGGAATCTGAATGAAACAGCTATGGCTATCATGTTTCCGTGCTTACTGCTATTTTGAGCTAGTTGTGCCAGAGGATTTGAATGTAATAGCAGTACATTCCACCTGCTCTCTTGTGCCCTGAAAATCATTGCATTGACCTAAGTCTTTCAAAACCTTTTTGAACACTGCGGTGAAAACAAAGAGAAAGGAATTCCTCGGGTTTTGTAAACTTTGATCAAATTGAGAGAAAGAGAGGCCTGCTAAGCCCTTAATGATGATTGAAATCATGTTTGTTAACGTGAGTACTGAGAAGGACCCTGGCTTGATCCAGATTGGTTCCGCACTGTCTTCAACACGAGCGATTAGTTGCTTTCTTAAAAATTTTCAAAAAACGTTTTGCGTAGTCCTACGAAGACCTGTGTGGAATCGCTCTTGAGATTGTGCAGCTTAGGATCGCTCTCAGCCTCAAGACTTGAGCCCTTGCTTTAAAACCTTGAACCACAATTCGGAGTGTTCAACGATCAACCATCAAGAGAGGCCTGTGTGGCCAGATTGGAAGTAGCCCTTGAACAAGAGACACCAAAGTCAGATCAAGAAGATCAGATCTCATCAAAAGAAGCTTGTGAAGCTGGAACAGAAGCACCCCTCCAACTAGGGGCAAAAATGTCTGATGTGCTCGAAGAGCCGAAGATTGGTCCTTCAGCAAATCAATACAACAGTCATTTTCCTGGATTCAGATGACTTCAGGATCTCAAAACCATTTGGCATGGACTTGTTACACTTTTACCCTTTGAGAGGCTCGCTGGGCCGAAAACCCGGAAGGGCGACCCAGGCAAAAGTTAGAGCAAGAGAAAATACAAAAAAAGAAAAAAAAATGCAAAAGAAATGAAAAGAGAAAAATAGAAAAAAGAAGAAAAAAATAAAAGAAAAGAATTAAAAAAGGAAAGGAGAACAAAGCTCGCAAGGTCGAAAGCTCGCAAGGTCGAAAGCCCGCAACGGGCGCCTCGGCAAAAGTTAGAGCCTAAAAAGTGAAGGTTAATACCCGAGTGTACCTTAACCCGAACTACGTAAGGATTGATTCCTATGTTTGGGATACGTAGGCAACTTCATCTTGAAGTCCAGCCCCCAACGCTTTCATAGCGACTGAGTCCATGTAATGGTTTTGATCATCCTTGCCTTCTCTGAATTCGATAGTTTGGTTATGACACCATGAACTACGTAGGCTTGATTCCCATGTTTGGGATATGTAGGCAACTTCATCCTGAAGTCCAGCCACCAATGCTTTCAAAGCGACTGTGTCCATATATTGGTTCCGACCATCTTCGTCTTCTCTGTATCCGGGAGTTCGGTCGTGATCGTCACTAATGAGGACTGAGTACAAAATGCCGCTGCATCATCCAGGCAAGGGGCAACTTTCCGTTGCCATGAGTCACCATTCAAACCAGGGGCAACTTTCTGTTGCCGTGCAGCTCTGTTCAAACGAGGGGCAATTTTTCATTGCCTCCGATCTGAGGTTGCGTATCTCGAGAGTAAGTTCCGTTGAGCATTGACCGTTTGCAAAAATAGTTTTTGAAAATTTTTACTGAGGTTGACTATTTTCTCGAAAACTATTTCATTTTCCAAAACTAGACCATTTTGTTGGACCCAAAAAGGAAAATGTTCAGTGCTCATAGCCTAACTTGCATGATTTTCAAATCAAAAATCGAACAAGTATGTTGATCTAACTCTCATCTTAGTCAAGACTGTTTTAGTAGAAAACTAGAAAAAATGGTCAAAATGATGAACTAGGGGCACAGTTGAGTCAGGTGTTCTGTCTTTCCCCCATAGTCAACATACTTGCCAGAAGGGCACTCTATTCGCCAGAAGAAGGCACAACTGAAGCTGTCAGTAAAAGGGCTGAAAGCCCTCAACCTCCTCCAAGCAACGAGGTATCAAACCAAGTGCGAAGCACGAACTGGAATGGATCAAGGTACTCCGTTCCCTCATCCGGAACATCAACTAGACGTCCCTGGAGGAAATAGCTGCGAGCTAACAGTGTTGGGTTTGAACCCACAACTTCCTATTCATCCATCAATCACCCTGGGGAGGGATGAAAAAAATGAGAGAATAAAGAATAGAGAGGTGTAAGTTGAGAGAAAAGTGAGCAAAAGGGGTTTTGAGAGAAAAAACCGAGCTTGAGGGCCGAGTGATATGAGAATCAAAAATCAGAAAGGATGGGAACAATACCCGAAGGAACTGGCTCTTCGTGATTTGAGGTCTTTCATTTTTGTAAACACGTCTGTGTGTCGTGTCTTTTGTTTTGTTTAGCTCAACTTTTGTTTTGAGTCTTTTCCGAGTGTTATTCGTTGTGTCTAGGTAGTTTACCTTTTGATTTTTGCTGTTGAGTCTTTTTCACTGAGTTCAGTCGTAGGCTCAATACCCTAGTTTGAGAAACCCTTTTTTCAAAAACAAATCATTTTGTGCTCAGAGTGCTGTGCCATTCTCCACATTTGTGCAAAACATATTTGGTTCTTTCGTAAAGCCACGGAGGTTCAACCCAGGTTGCGTGAAAACAATGAGCATATGGATTCCGGATTGCATCTGAGTGTGTTTTCAGATTCAGCAAATTCAACCTTTATATTCCGTCTTGTCAGATTGAACTTTTTGTTCAGGATTTGCTGTATGCAAATTAATCCCCAGCAGAGCATGAGCCGAGTGTTCGGATTGAGCAGTGGGTTGTTTAAGTTGTTTTGCTGTTAGCTGGTTCATTACCTGGTTATTACAATACAAATGTTTGATTTTCAGATAGGAGATCAATCTCATTTACATTGAGGTGTAACATGATGCAATGCGATGCAATGTATGAAATGTACAAATGTAACAATTTTTCAGACAAAAAGTTTGTTTCATTTCATCTTCTTTTTCAAGTATAAAGTTTTAGAGAAAAAAAAAAACCTGCCCGCGGCAGTACAAGGTACCCTAGCTACCAGCAAAAGAAAAGCAAAACAAGAAGAAGAAAAATAGCAAAAATCTGGATCAATGTCAAATGGTCTCGGGCCTAGAGGTCCGTCCTCATCCTCTTCCTGGACGAAGGTCCAGGAGCATCATCATCAGCGCCGTCATCTGAGCCTGAGTCAGTGCCATCTCCGGTCTCCTCCTCAGATGACTCTGCCTTCGCCTTTGCCTTCGCCTTCGCCTCCGTCTCCGCCTCGGACTCGTTGTCATCTGGTCCTTATTCTCTTAGCAATTGGCCACTGTTTTGGGCTTAGTATAGAGCTGCCCAAATTAGTTTAAGTCCATTATTTGCATGTTGTTGCATGCTCACCTTGTGTGTTGTTGCATACTTGTGTGTTGTTACATGATTTGGTCCTCATTCTCTTAGCAATTGGCCACCGTTTTGGGCTTAGTATAGAGTTGCCCAAATTAGTTTAAGTCCATTATTTGCATGTTGTTGCATGCTCACCTTGTGTGTTGCTGCATACTTGTGTGTTGTTACATGTTTAGGTTGTTTAACATGTTTGCTCTATGTGTTGCTACATGTTTGAATATCCACATTGCATCTTGCACACTTGTTGGTTTGCATTGCCTCATGCCTTGCATGCTTGCTTGCATAGGTTGTATGCCTAGTATGCATTGTGCATTGCATGCCCATCTTGCATACTTAGTTAACATGCCTAGGTTGCATTGCATTGGCATGCATGCTTTGCCTCTTGAATTGAGTATGATAGAGGTTGAGCCTCACTTGTTTGTTTGATGTGCATCTCATTTGAAATCAAAGTGCATACTTGGTTTCTTGGGCCATCACGCATTGAAATGCGCAGTTGGTGGTTCGAGAATCGAGAACCATGTCCCTTTAAGTCACAAACATGATAAGGGATGTGTTGGTGCACACATTTGCTTGAAATGCATTGCCATGCCTTGTTTTGCCCTCTGCTACTGTCAAAATAGGTTCTGCAGGAAGTTTTGGCCGGTCGGCTACATACAGTGCCGACCGACCAACAATTTGTGGCCGATATCTCCACAGGTGTTCGATGACCATTCCTCATGGCCGGTGACCATTCCTCATGGCCGGTGGTGTTCCACAGCACTTAGAGAAGCAACCTTGGAGTTTGTGCAATTTTCAGAGGTGCCAAACAGTAAAAATAGAGGCAACTTGTGCATGGCAATGGACTTCTGAACGGAACCAAGCATGCATTACATTGGGCCCTCTTCCCGAGGCTGTTTACTATTTTATTAGATTAGTTAATTTGCTTAACTAGTTTAATTTGTCTGTAATAATTAATTAGCTTGTAGGTTAATTAATTGTATTATTCTTTTGGTCCCTCCGAGCGAGGGCGAATTTGTAATAAGTGTGGGTGCGTGTGTGCATGTTTTCCAACCCCTACTTCTCTCTCCCTTTTACTTACCTGCTTTGATGGTTAGTATTAGGGCATATTTAATTTAGCATACCTTATGCTATGCATACGTGCATCTGTAGACACCCCATTTTTGACCGACCTTAAGAGACGTCACCAACTGAGCGCTTGGTGATGTTGCATATTGTGCTCATTCTGAGGTTGCGGAGTCTCGGCTGCGAGCCTTGCCTCCGGACTTCAGAGCTCTTTTGTGCTTTGCCACGGTTTGCGAACCAGGTCTTGTTTTCTCTGTTTTCTCTTCCTGAAGGGAGAGAGAGGTCTTGTAGACCATCTCTCAGTGGCCGTAGGCTACGTTTCGTGGTCGTAGGCCATTTTTCCCGTTTGGAGCCCAGTTTCCGGTTTTCGGAGCCGTCGGCCGTGTGCCTCGGTTTGGGACCGCTTAACTACCTCCGTTTGCTCCGGTTTTTGGCACACACCTTGCTTCCTCCCTTTTGAGGGACACTGTAGCCCGGGAGACCACCTTCGTGGTCATATGCCACTTCCGGTGCCTAACAGCCTGCTTTCGGGGCCCTAAACTGCGCGTTTTGGCCCCCGAACCTTCGTTTTGCATCCGTTTTGGTCCATTTTTGGTAGAGACCCTATTTTCATTGTTAGGAAGATGGTAGCATTATGGGAGGCCACCTTTTTCCCTAAAAAACTAGTTTTCTCATTTTCTCTCTCCAAAAGTCGATTTTTCTGACAGAAAGTTGGTTTTTCTCACTCTTGAGCCACAATTTCTGGCTTTTCACACCATCATTGTGCTGTGCTCATCTGGGAGGCCACCAATATGGGTAGGTCGACCAATAATTCTTCTTGACCCTTTTGAACCCCTCTAAAAAGCTGGTTTTTCTCTCTCTTGGGTCATATTTTCTGGTTTTTCACCACACAGCTGTATTCTACTCATCTGGGAGGCCACCTTTCTGGGGAGGCCGACCAGCTTTTTTGCTTGACCCTTTTGACCCTTTTGACCCCTGGTCGGCCGACCAGGGGGAGTGGCCGGCCGGCCACGTTAGCTGGTCGGCCGGCTTTCTGCTTTTTGCTCTTCTCAAGTGTGTTCCAGCTATGCCAACTGTTTTGCACTTGACCCACTGTCCGAGGGTTTTGTCCTTGTTTTGGTCCTCAAAAAGGGATTTTGACCCCTTTGCATGGTTGGTAGAAGGAGTTTGACCCTTTTGGTCAAGCTTCTTTTAGAAGCTTTGAACCTCTCTCTTGGCTTCTCCAAGGAGCCTTACTTCTCTCCCTCTATATAACCAACCCTCCATCTCATTTTGCAAGGGTTAGAAAATTTTGGTTAAGGCTTATACATTCCATCCTCCATAGCTCACTTCTCCAAAGCTCAAAAGGCCATTATCCTTGGTCATTTACACTACAACTCATAGCTTACCACCTCCACCATCTATTCCAGCCCCTTGAAGCTAATTTTCAGAGGTTGAGAGCTCACACTCTTGGACCAAAAGTCGCTGCATTGCTGTGCTACAAGGGTAAGTCTCTATTTCCCCTTTTCTTGCATTCTTTTACTCCATACCTTAGCCCCTTTTTCTTGCATTTTTGGACTTCGAGCTAAACTGGAAAAGATCTCATTTTTAGCCCCTCTTCGACTTTGTTTAGAACACTTTGCTGTTTGAGGTCATCTACTTCCTGTTTTGCTCAATCTCTCTTTTAAGGCTATTTTTGTATCATGTTTTAGCCTTACTTGTAAGCATTTTCGAGCTTCATCATAAACTGAAAAAGATCTTGTTTTGAGCTCCTCTTCATGTTTTTTTAAGAGTACTTTTCTGTTTAAGGTCTCCTACATCCTTGTTTGCTCAATCTCTCTTTTAAGGCTTATTTTGCTTCAAATCTTAGCCCTATTTGTGAGCATTTTTGGACTTTGACATAAACTATAAAAAGTCTTGTTTTGATCTTCTAAACATGTTTGTTTAAGGACTCTTTTCTGTTTGGAATCATCTTCTTCCTTGCATGCTTCATTTCTTCATGCTTTGAGCCATACATGTGAGCATTTGTGTTGGCCTTGTTTTGGCCTCTTAGCCATTGAAATCCAGTGGATTTTCAGTGGCCTTGATGTGTCTTTGAGCTCCAAAACCATAGATGGGTGACCCTCTCACCCCTCATTCTCTTTACTAGCATTGTTGGCCTTCCAAAGGGACCTTATTTTGCATGCATTGAAGTCATGTTTCAGGCCTCATTCTGAGGGTTTTAAGGTCTGCCTAGGCTCTGCCAAGAGCCCATTTTGCCATATTTTATGTCTATAATGCATGTATAGAGCAATCCCATTCAAGGCCTTTCAAAGGGGCCTTTCTTTGCATGTTTCTGAGACTGATTTTAGGGCCTATTTGGTGGGTTTTAGGGCTGTCATAACTCATTTCCAGAGTTGGTTTTGCCATGTTACATGTCTATCTTGTATGTGCTTAATAACCCCTTGTATGGCTCTCTAAAGGAACTCATCATTGTTGCATGCATTGGTTGCATTTCAGCGGTTATTTGGGCATATTTTGACATGTTTTATTCACTGTTTTTGGCTGGTTTGATGAGTTCTTATACGCTTCATATACATGCCCTGTAAACCATGCTTACTAGCCAAATTTGCATGCTATTTTAGTCCATCATGTTAGCACTTTTTGGCCATGCTCTAAACTAGAAATGTGCATGTTTTGGGATTGCCTTGGCTCTATTTTTGTACCTCATGGCCAAATAATGCTTCCTTTGCATAGTTATAATTGAATACATGTGCCTAGCTTTGAGTTTCGGGGCTTATTTCATGCATCGGGTGCCTTATTTCCATGTTTCGGGATCATTTAGCATCATGTTTCAGTACTGGAGATTACATGTTTGTATGCCATCTTTCATCCCTTGCCATGCTTTGGTAGAGTGGCATTTTATGCCTTAGGTTCGGTCCTCGGTATGCGTGCACGTGTACACGCATTTCGGTTATCTCTTTTCCATCTAATGGCCACTGATGTGGGTGTGGCTGAGGTCCACTCATGTTGGTGTAAGTCCATCGTGCATTGTGTATACCATTTCAATCCATAGCATTGCGTATGCTATGTTGCATTTTGAAGCATTGTGTATGCCATGTTACATCACGCGCATTGTGTATGCCATTTTAGTACAGAGCATTGCATATGCTAGGTTGTATGTTAGTCGCATTGTGCATGCCATTCCATTTGCATGGTGCTTGGAATAGGGTTTAGTCCAAGCACGGGAAGCGAGGGGCGTTTCGTACTCCAAGTGACGAAATGTGCCTCGATTCCCGGTCCCCGACGTTCTTGATTATCTATGATAGAATTGTTGGCTTCATATGTTCATACCTGCATTCATGTCATATTAAAACGTGCAATTCGGTCTCTCGGCCATCATGCATCGAGATGCGTGATTAGTGGCTCGAGAACTGAGGGCCACACTCCCTAGAGCTTGTGCAAGGACAAGGAGGAGTGGTCGCACACACATATGTTGAAAGTACATTACTTTCTCTCTTTCTTGCCTTTGTTATAGAAAAACCAGAGTCCAGGGGCAGAAAGTGGTCGGCCGACTAGGATTTCTAGTAGGCCGACCATCTTTTTGGTTTTCACCATGAGGGGTGGTCGGCAGGGGGTTTCCAAGCCAATACCTGGTCGGTGGCTTTCCCAAGGTGGAGTTTCAGCCTTTTGGAGCTTTGTGTAAGTTTCTGAAATCAGCTGCAAACAATGGCGAGACAAGGCATTGCGATGGAATTTACCGGCAAAGCGCATCGAGCATGCATGCTTCCATTATCATCCAAAACAGAGCCGGGGCAGTCCATTTGCATGCCAGTTTATAGCTTACTTAGCTAATTTGTTAATTAGTTAGTGGTTGTGTAATAATTAGCTGTAATTCGTTATTCATTTCGGACTGCATTATTCTTTCGGACCCTCCGAGCGAGGACACAATTATAATAAGTGTGCGTGCGTGCGATGTATGTCTTCCAACCCCACGTCTTTCTCCCTTTTATTTACCTGTTTATGATGGTTAGATTAGGGCATGTTTCAATTAGCATACTTATGCTTGCATGTTTGCATCATTCATCTGTATTGCATGCACCGGGCTCGGCGCATCATACTAATTGCATTTGTATTTCAATTCCGAGTTGCATACTTGTTAGTTGTAGCAGTTCACATGCCATCCTTAGAATAGCCGAGCCTATCGCAGTTGCATTTTTGCATGTGTTACATTAGGCATTTCTGTATAGTTAGGATCATGCATGGATTTCTAACATAGTTTCTGTTTTGGCCTGGAGTACTCGGTAAGTACTTACGCTTTAACATCCTTGCATGTGTGTGAGTGATTGCCATGATAGCATGCTTACCATGAGGCTAATTGCTTATGTGATATAACTGCCTGAATGCCTGCGGGTGAAGGTTGGGTTATTTGGATTGGAACAATTCATCAATTGTGAGTTTTAAGCCTACTAGATAGTGGCAAATCATCTTGTTTTCTAAACCCACCTAAGGGTGGCAAATCCACATTTTAGCCTACTTGCGAGTAGCAAACCGTTTTCAAAACAAGCATGAGATGTTTCGTTCCAATTCAAGCGATCCAGTCTATACTTGTATGCTGTGTGCATCACATAGTAAATCTAGGTCAATAACCGGAATAAGAATGCATAATGTTTTCAAAACTAGATATCATGGTTAGTAGAGGCCGATCTTTGATCGGGCGAGCGGGGGGGCTCATGAAGTGACCTTTCCCAATCATACCCAAGTTCCCGAGCCGAGGCAACTTTGGTGATGACGGACACGTGGCCTTAGGCAAAGAGTCAGGGTTTCCTAAATTTTCTAAAATAAAATATTTAGGTGGCGACTCTGTATCTGGCAAAGCAGTCCATGTTTGGCACTTCTTTCAAAAAATTTGTTTTCAAAAAATGATTTGCCGGATTTGGACTCTTTGATGATTCATCGGTCTTGCATTGTACTCCGCGAGATTAGATACAGGACCGTGACACAAATTGAGTCCGAACTGTAGTGATGCCCGAGGGCGCGTCTATAGTTTCTGGCGACTCTGTTAGGGATTTAGAGAACTTGACTCGAACTCATGATATCTGGTTTTGACTGCACTCATGTGTTTCTTTGCATTGCATTTGCATTGGTGCGTCTAGGACACCGTGTTTGCCATCTGCTATTCCTGAGCGGTTTGCCAGAGGCTGCGTGCCATAAGGCTTACCGGTTACGGGCTCTGCCAGTATGGGAACACAAACCCCGATTTTACCGGGGTACCCTTTTTGACCATTTGACCTAGTGCATATTCGGAATCCATAGTGACCATTCCAAACTAGGACAGGTTGCTTACCCGATCGTAGGTTGTTTGAAACCGCTACGTGCGTAGTGAAATCCTAGCTCCTGACAAGATAAGACAGGGAAACCCTACCCCAACATAGGGGTGTTTTGGCTCTCATTTATCTGTTATGTGCTTTTAGAGTGCGTCTCTACAGGGAATACATGTATCAGTTTGCGAGTTTGGGCATTAGGCCTGCGGGTACCAGCTCAGTGTTTGAGAATCAGTTATCTGCGGGTATCAGATTCAGTTTTCAGGGACAGTGATCTGGGGATAATAAATCAGTGTTTGAGGACAGCGTGTATTCAGCTTATCGACTGTGTGTTGTTATGCCCAACTGTGTGTTGTGTGTTTATTTTAAGCCGTCATGCTGTCCGTTTGTCTGGTTATTTATTTCCTTATTGCTTTATTTATCTTTTTGCTAGGGGGGAGATAGTTTAGCACAATTGCTTTAGACCAGGCAGATATTCCCCAAGCACTCTGGACAAGAGGTCGCCGACTCAATCGATCTGAGGATCTGGTCGACGGACAACCAGTGTATCATTCCCTACCCCCGGTTATCAGATAGAGGTCGAGAAGACGCAGTGTATCCTAGCAGAGGTTGCCACAGTAGTGGATTACCCCATCAGTGGATAGTCGGATTGAGATCCCAATTGTTGCTATAGAGATAGACCTGCCAGTAGTTCAGACAGATCAGGGCAGTATGGTGGGACCAACAGGAGTTGAGGAAATGATGCGTTAGATGCAGGACGCCTTGAGAGCCATGCAGCAGGATGCTGTTCGCCGAGATGAATTTGCCAAACAACAGGCTGAGATCATGGCCCAGCAGGCAGAGTTGATCGCCAAATTGCAACAACAAACTGGGACATCTGCTTCACACCCAGTTCCTCTCCCACTAGGAGTCCCGGCACCCGGGGAGGCACCAAATGTCCAGGCAGATATGGACATACCAACGGGGCCAGCTCCGCCCCCAATTCTACCTCAACTATCTAAGGCACCTATGCCTGTCAATCAACCAGACTCTTCCTTCGAGTTCGAGGTAGACCATACAACACTGAAATTGAGCAAGCTTGAGAAGTTGTTCAAGAAGTCGCAGGGGGTGAAGTCCATTCCAGACATCGAGGATGGGTATACCGATATGGCTGTGACACTGCCAGATAGATTCAAGATGCCACAAATCGACCGCTTTGACGGATCCGGGGATCCCATGGTCCATCTTCGGTTGTTCTCAGATATACTACGGCCAATGGGACTCACCAGACCACAAAAGATTTCACTATTCGGCCGAACCCTGTCGGGTGTGGCCGCTATCTGGTATGCGAAGTTAGAGGATGATGTCAAGCGGAGTTGGGATGAAATGGCCGAGGCCTTTGTCGCGCAATACTCTTACAATACCCAAATCGAGATTACGACCCGAGATCTCGAAACAACAAGGCAGGAGCCTAAGGAGAGCTTCTCGGATTTCGTAACTCAGTGGAGGGTGAAGGCTTCAATGATGACCCTGAGGCCTACTGAAAAAGACCAAATCAGGATGATTGTGCGTAATCTCCAGCCAAAACTGATGCAAAAAATGATTGTGCTCCCCTTCTCCACTTTTTCAGATCTACATGAAATGGGGGTACAAATCGAAGATGCAATGAAACAGGGTCTGATTGACCAAGATAGAGAGCAGCCCAGAAGAACCTTTAACTGCAACAACAATGCAGGCCCAAGTGGCGCTGCAACTGCAAGAGCTTCGGAGGTAAGCATGGTCACCACCATTTCCCCTCCTCTTCCAAGACCCATGGCGGCCACACCTTTCTCCGGTGCATCCAGAAGCAATACACAGACCACCAAATACCAACCCAGAGGCCAAAGAACCTTCACCCCATTGTATATGCCCCTATCCAAGGCTCTAGGGGTATTAATCAGGAATGGACATCTAAAACCCCTGGAGCCGAGGCCATTACCAAGCCCACTCCCCCCCTCTCACAACCCAGCCAAATACTGCGCATATCACCAACAACATGGTCATGACACTGACCAATTTTTTTGACTGCGTCATGAGATTCAAGATCTCATCGACAAACAGGTGATCCTGCCTCCAGAAAAACCCAACGTCACAACTAACCCGCTCCCTACACACAACCAAGCTCTACCTCCCAAAAGAGTCAACTTTATCCAGACTGGGGTCGTGCCTTACGATCCTAGCATCTATATCACTCCTTCCCACCTACCTAAGCCGGAGGTGCTCTTTCCTAACTACACTGACTCTTTGTGCATGTTGGACATCTCCAGAACCCAACTCGAGCCAATGGTGGCGACTGGCAAAGACAGAACAGAGGAGATTTCAGACGATGATGGAATTGTTCAATCAGGGTTTGAGCAGTCTGGGAGTGTCGCTGGGGAAGCCTACGATCCGAGTGATTACATTCTGCTAGCAGGCTAGTTTGACCCTAATATTGAATTGCCAGAAAGGGCAGAGCTGTGTGTGATCCGAGGGGATGGATTTGAGCAGGGGACAGATGGTTTGACGGCTGTGGAAGAGGACTTGGCCAACCTCTAGTTTTTCAACGACCAAGATCCAGGAGACGCGGCAGTCAACTGGTTTGATTATGAGGAATCGGCAGAGGTTACTGGGTGGCTTGATGACCTACCAGACGTCGTCGAAGAATCTCAGTTGGAACAGGGCCCGGCAGAGGCGAGAATATCAATTGTGGCCGGAAGGGTCGGAAATCAGAATGTATCGCCGGAGAACGTTGGTACTAAAAATTTTGCTCAAGATTTGGGCATTGTGAATGCAGGGAAAGCTGAACAACAAACTGCACCGACACAGGTAGAACAAGAAAGGTTTTGGGATTCTGAGAGAATCAAGAAATCTAAAGCCCATGAGGGGACCGAAAGTGTTGTGGGCACAAGAACAGAAGATGCTGCGAGCATGTGGGCGAAAGGTACAGCGAGTACAATCATACTGGAGCCGGACAGGTATCTGTCGGCTACCGACGAAATGTAGTGGGAGGATGATGATTTATGTCTTGCCCACACGGATGAGGATTGGGGGAGCAATTAGCCAGACGATACCTGGTATATCGGTGAGGTCGATCATATGATGAGAACCGGGCGGTATTTCAAGCCCCCGCACTTAGACTAGCCAGAGGCATCTGGGAAGGATAAGGAAGCTGAGAGACAAAAAGAGAAGAAAATCAAAGAAGAGGCTGTACTGAAGCAGTTAAAGAAGATACAAGCAGACATCTCCATCTGGGGACTGCTTATGGCATCACGAGTACACAGACAGGCTGTCTTATCGGCCGTGGACAAGGCCAAGCTCTCTATAGACACCACGCCCGAACAGCTGGTGGGCTTAGTTTTTCTGGGAGGAGCTACCTCGATGTTGACTTTCTCTGACAAAGAGCTACCACCTGAGGATGCAAACCATAACAGGCCACTCTACATCTCCGTGGAATGTAGAAACAAATGGATACCCGTGGTGCTTGTAGACACAGGGTCTGCCATCAACGTTTGCCCGGCAAGGACAGCATATGCCATCGGTTTAAAGAACGCGAACTTTGTGCTGACAGCCCAGGTAATTTGGGCGTATGACAACACAAGCCAAGAAGTCATGGGGACAGTAAAAATTCAGACCAAGGTTGGGCCAGGACAACATGAGATAGACTTCCACATCTTAGAAGTTCCGGCAACTTTCAATATACTCTTGGGGTGGCCGTGGCTGCACTAGGTGAAAGCAGTGTCATCCACCTTGCATCAGATGGTGAAATACCCCCATGGAAAGGGAGTAGCCATCGTTTTTAGGAATTCATCGATCCATCCACCGCCAGAGGTGTCTACGCCAGTCCTGGAAATTGAGCACGGCATGGAGGATGTGTTTATGTCGGGTTTTACCCTAGTTGAGGCCCGGGTCGTGCATAACATCTTAGCTGTTAATGAGGGGGTGTATGTCAGTGCTCAATCAGTATACCTCATGAACAAGCTTCAACACATTCCCGAGATGGGATTGGGAAAGAGCGGCCGGAAGGGCGTCGTAGCATTGGCCGAAGTGCTACACAACCCCCATACCTTTGGCTTGGGTTATCTACCCACTAAAGAGGATTGGATAAGGAAGGGAAAGGAAATGGCTGGGAGAGTCAGAGCGAAGCAGGCTGGGAAGCCTTTTGAGCTGATGCACAGGCCCATTCAGGGTACCCTAAACGGACGCTTCGTCCGGGAGGGGGAGGACTTTCCATTTTGTGGCTTCCCAGAGCCATGGCTGAACGCGGAGAGGAAGCGTGTGCCTGGTTTCGAGATCTTCTTTGATCTGCAGTTATCCGGGGATGACATTGTCGAAGAGCAGATGGACCCATTAGCTGAGGCTGAGCAGAGTAAGAAAGTGCTGTCTGAGGACGCTGAAAATGAAATGGGGGAGCGTTGGCGTGTCTACTTTCAGATCCTCCGATCGAACAGAAGTGCTTAGGGGATAACTTCTCAGTATGCATGATCAGGAATGGAACAGCTGCGGGCCTACCAGCAACTATTTTGGATGCATCTATCGCACCCTCCCTCATTTGGCAGTATGAAGAGGGATTTTTGTCCAGCAGCACCGGGTCAGGTAGTGAGCCGGAATTTGATTCCACCGAATCTTGGGAGTCGGAATCAGGTTCTAGCTCGACTAAGTCTGAGTCTGGTAATCCTGGGGATGATAGCACGGATGTCACAGTCTTGTCCAGGTCGTCTTTTTTTTTCTCTTTTGAGTCTGTTATAACCGAAGAATCTGACGATTTGGATGTGCTTAATGAGAATGATTTGGCTGTGGTTTCTGAGTACTTTTCTGTGCCCTTGATTTATTGCATTAATTCAGACTTTCAAAATTTTGATGAAAACGACGAGAAAGAAATTCCTCCGATTTTGCAACGCTTAATTGAACAAGAGCAGGAAAGATTTGTTAAACCTTTAGTTGACGAAATCACTATTGTGAATATTAGTACTGAGGAGGACCCGCGGCTGGTCCAGATCGGGTCCACGTTGTCTTCGGAGGAACGCGAGCGCTTAGTCGCTTTATTAAAAGATTTCAAAGATGTTTTCGCGTGGTCCTACGAAAACATGCCTGGAATCGATCCTGAGATTGTACAGCATCGGATCCCTCTTGACCCCGAGGCCCGACCCGTCAAACAGAAACTCAGGAGGATTCGCCCGAACTGGGCTCTCAAGATTAAGGAAGTGGTCACCAAGCAAATTGACGCAGGGTTCCTGCAGGTATCCGAATACCCGACTTGGTTGGCCAACATAGTTTCGGTACCGAAAAAAGACGGCAGGATCAGGGTGTGCGTGGATTTCAGGGATTTTAACAGAGCCAGTCCGAAGGACGACTTTCCCTTGCCGCATATCGATGAGTTAGTGGACTTCACAGCAGGGCATGCTTTGCTTTCGTTTATGGATGGCTTCTCAGGCTACAATCAGATAGTGATGGCACCAGAAGACCGGGAAAAGACTGCCTTCACCACCCCGTGGGGACATACTGCTATAGAGTGATGCCGTTTGGGTTGAAGAATGCTGGAGCTACATATCAACGGGCTGCGACCACAATATTGCATGACATGATCCATAAAGAGGTTGAGGTGTACGTGGACGACATGATTGTCAAGTCCAAAGAAAGAGAGGGCCACTACACTGCCTTGCAAAAGTTTTTTCAAAGAATTAGAGAATTTCGGTTGCGGCTGAATCCTCAGAAGTGTACGTTTGGTGTTACAGCGGGAAAAATGCTGGGGTTTCTGATTACACAGAGAGGTATCGAAGTCGACCCTTCCAAAATCAAGGCCATCTTAGAAATGCCACCACCAAGGACTGAAAAGGAGGTGCGAGGCTTTCTGGGTAAAGTGCAATTCATAAGACGATTTATCTCAAAATTAACCTTGACTTGTGAACCACTTTTTGGCCTTCTGAAGAAAGGAAAGAAATTCCAGTGGGACGGCTGATGCCAAGCTGCTTTTGAACAGATCAAGGAATATTTACAGAATCCACCGGTGCTATCACCACCAGAACCGGGGAGACCGTTGATATTGTACCTTTCAGTAACTGAGACCACAATGGGTTGCATGCTCGGGCAGGAATCAGAGGACAAAATGGAGAGGGCCATCTACTATCTGAGCAAGAAGATGCTAGAGTATAAGACTCGCTACACACCATTGGAGAAGGCTTGTTTAGCCTTGGTATGGGCTACCAGGAAGCTGCGGCACTACTTGTTAGCTCACTCTGTAATGTTGGTTTCACGTCTTGATCCCATCAAATATCTCTTTGAGAAACCGGCACTTACGGGTAGGCTAGGTTGATGGTTACTGTTGCTTTCCGAATTCGATCTAAAAAATATGACGCGCAAGTCGGATAAGGGAAGAGCAGTAGCAGAGTTCTTAGCCGATCATCCAGTGGAAGGGGGTGAAGCAGTTGAGTACTTATTCCCAGATGAGGCCATTTTGCATATCGACGACGAGTTTTGGACAATGTACTTTGACGGAGCGTCAAATCAATACGGGTATGGGATAGGAGTGTTGCTAATAGCACCCGACAATTCCCGTATCCCTCTAGCCTTCAAACTCCGATTCAAAGTCTTGAACAACGAAACAAAATATGAGGCATGCATTGCCGGTCTAGAAGCAGCCCTGGAACTAAGGGCAAGACGGTTGGACGTCATCGGGGACTCGAACCTTGTTGTGTGCCAAGCAAAAGGAGACTAGAAAGTCAAAGAAGAAAAGATGATGATGTATCACCAGACCTTGGACTTGTTGATTCCTCGGTTTGAGAAGCTGAACTTTGCTCATCTACTAAGAGAGAACAACAGGTTCGCAGATTCTTTAGCAACTCTATCTTCCATGATAGACATCCCGTTCGGAGTCCAGATGCGTCCAGTCATTATTGACCAGAAATTTGTGCTAGCCTACGAGTCGATTGCTGCTATAGATCAGGTTTAGGACGAAAACCCCTGGTATTACGATATTTAGAATTTCTTGGAGAAGGAAGCATATCCGCTAGGGGTAAATGCCAAGGACACAAGGGCAATCAGAAGAATGGCCGTTCAGTTCATCATCTGCAGAGGTAAATTGTATAAGAGAGGTCATCTGGGAATGCACAAGCTGTGCGTTGAAGCCGAAGAATCGAAGCGCCTGATGGAGGCCATCTATGGAGGGGAATGCGGTTCGCATATGAACGGAGTAATGCTAGGGCGGAAGATCCTCAGACAGGGTTATTATTGGTCCACCATGGAGGAGGATTGTATCGGCTTTGTTCGACGATGCCACAAGTGTCAAATTCATGCAAATCGCATGAACATCCCGCCGTCGAAACTATACAATATGACTTCGCCATGGCCATTTTTAGTTTGGGAAATCGACGTGATCGGGGCTGTTACTCCAAAAGGGTCGAATGGGCATGAGTTCATCCTGGTCGTGATAGATTATTTCACGAAGTGGGTTGAGGCCCAATCCTATGCGGTGTTGAAGGCGTCACATGTTGCAAAATTCATCAGAAACAACATCATCCGTCGTTATGGGGTCCCGAACGAGGTCATTTCAGATAATGGTTCCCACTTCAAGAAGGAACTGATTGACTTGTTGAAGAAATACAACGTGGCTTTTCATAAGTCATCTACATATCGACCGCAAACCAATGGAGCGGTCGAGGCCGCCAACAAGAATATCAAACACATACTGTAGAAAATGGTGGAAACCTACCAGGAATGGCCAGATAAGCTCCCGTTTGCTTTGTGGGGCTACCGGACTTCAATTAGAACTTCTACTGGGGCGACTCCATATTCGTTGGTTTATGGGATGGAGGCCGTTCTACCTATCGAGATTGAGGTTCCGTCATTGCGAGTATTGGCTGAGTGTCAAATAGCCGAAGCAGATTGGCAGCAGAGCAGGTTTGAGGAACTCATGCTCTTTGATGAAAGAAGACTAAAAGCACTGTACCATGTTCAAGGTTATCAGCACAGAATTGCCCGGGCTTTCAACAAGAAGGTTAAGTCCAGGAATCTAAAAGAAGGAGATTTGGTGCTCAAAGACAACCGAGCTCCCATCCACGACCCAAGGGGCAAGTCCAAACCCAATTGGACTGGTCCTTACATCATCAAAGCTATCTGGTCAGGTGGGGCTGTGGTTCTGATGGATCTAGATGGCTTGGAGTTCTCACAACCGATCAATATGGACAAGTTGAAGAAATACTATCCTTGAGAGGCTCGCTAGGCCGAAAACCCGAAAGGGCGACCTAGGCAAAAGTCAGAGCACAAAAAATTAGAAAATATAAAAACTGAGCTCACAAGGTTGAAAACCCGCAAAGGGCGGCCTTGGCAAAAGTTAGAACGCAAAAGGAGAGTGAAAATACTCGAGCGAACCCGAGCCTGAACTACGTAAGACTTGATTCCCATCTTTGGGATACGTAGGCAACTTCACCTTGAAGTTCAGCCATAAACTTTTCCCCGATAACCTTTGTACACATGTGATCAATCAATAGGCCATCTTTGTCTATTCAGCATTCGAGGAGTTCGTTATGATCTCGGTGCAGTGCTCTTCAGACTAGGGCGACTTTTCGTTGCGGCGCAGTGTTGCGGTATATCAGACTAGGGGCAACTTTCCACAGTTGCTGGGATCCGGGGTTGTGCTATCTCAGTGGCAGATCTCAGGCATGTCCAGTTCTGATCCATATCGAAAACGGTTTTTGAAAATTTAATAAAAGTTGATTTTGTTCAAAAATTAATTCTTTTTACATACTTAGACGATTTTTTAGTGACCAAAAGCGGAAAATTTCAGTCACCCCTAGCAACCATATCTAATTCTCGAGTATGTAGATTATCATGAATACAGAGTTCTCCTGCTCTTGCATACAATTGAAGTTGCTTTTTATTACATTCATAAAGAAAACTTGAAAGTACTAATAAAGCAATAAATTCGGGGCATAGCTAAGTCAGGTGTTCTTGCGCCCCCTCCCAGAGCTGGTCGAAGCCTCTGATACCAAAGTGGGCCCTTCCTGTGCCTCTTCATTGAGCCAATCCAAGCACTCATCAGACAAAGTGCAATTGAAAGTGGGAGCGGGGGCCAGGAGTTCTCTAGTCCCCCATGCTGTGGCATACCGGGCAAGCTGTGCGCCTCGAACCGAGAATGCGGTAGGATACTCCATCCCCTCTGGCGGGCAAGTGTGATCATGACCGAACTGGCGCCGAAATCGGAACGGAAAGTAGAACACACAGTGAGTCAGACCAATCAAGTGGATCCCGGTCTGCCGGGACATGCTATAGCTCATTGCCGGGAGATTGAGCCAAGGACAGCGCCAAGCAATGCGATCCGCAGACAAATTGCACATCCAGTCGAACCACCATCCCTCATCAAGGGCATCGACTAGTCGTTGTCGGAAGAAATAGTCGCGAGCTGAGTAGGCTGGGCAAGAGTCCACAACCTGCAATTTATCCATCAACCATACCTGGAGAGGGATGAAAAATGAGAGAATAAAGAATAGAGAGATGTATGATGAGAGAAAAGTAAGAAAAGGGTTTTGTGAGAAAAACCGAGCCTGAGGGCCCAGTGATATGAGCAATATATATGTGAGAAAGGGTGGGAAACATTACCTGCAGCAGTAGTGGACTCCCCGCGAATATGGTCGTCTCTTGGCGATAGAAAGCATCCAGGCCCATCAGCGTCTCGGCCAATGTCATGACAATGCAGCTCTTTCCTTTCTTCAAGCCTTGAGCAACTTCAATCAAACGAATGCTAGATCCGCTAAAGCCCGGGGCAAGCAAAAAGTGAGATAGCATGCACAAGCAAAGGACGTGTTGCCGAAAACATTGCCAATGATGGTCGCCGCGGTTACCGGCATCAGAAAAGCTATGAATCAAGCCAAGGATATCTAGTTCCCCATTGCAGATCAGAGACCGAGCATCATGCATGGTGAGCCCACACATCTGTCCTAAAGCTTGGGCGTGACCGAAGCAAAACGGCGACAAAATCTCTTCATAGCGTTCAGATTCCATCAAAACTTGAAAATCTTCGAAGGTCGGACACATCTCTTACCCGCCGAAGCTAAAGACATGTGTTACCGGGTTCCAAAACCTTGCCGCAGCATGGAGGAAAGGAAGGTGCAGCGAAGTATGGCTCAGCGTGAATAGTGCATTCAAGCTGAAGCCCCGGAAGTTCAACTTTTCCAAGTCGTCTAAAGTAGCAATCCAAGCTGCAAGATTTTCGACGAGAAACGCCTCCATTTTGGTGCAAAACTGAGGTGAAATGAATGAGCCACGGAGCTAGGACTTTTAAAGAGGATAAGGCACTGTTCGGGGGACACGTGTCAAGAATCTGGTGGTAGCCAAGCTAGGTGGTCGGCCGGCCACCTTTTCTGGTAGGCCGACCACCCCTCTCCCCTCCAATGCAAAGAGATGGTCGGCCAGCTCCCTTAGGTGGTCGGCCATAGAGAGGAAGGTGACTTTGGTCTTGTTCTAGCTTCTAGAAGTAAGTTCCTACCATTTCCATGCATTGGGGGTGTTGAAAGTGCGAGTTTTCCTCTGTTTCGGATGCATTCCGTCACCCAGATCGTCCGAAATGCATTTGTTTATCGAGTTGTTGTTAAATGTTTGCTTATCGAGTTGTTGCCTAGCTTACCGAGTTGTTAAGCTTACCAAGTTGTCAAGTTTTGTCGAGTTGACGAGTTTCGTGTTTTGAGTTGTTACTCTTTGTTTATCAACATTGTTGTGTCTTGCTTATCGAGTTGTAAGTTTAATCAACATTATTGTGTCTTGCTTATCGAGTTGTAAACTTGCTAAGGTTCTGTTCTTTCTTAGTAATTTAAGTTGCTTTGTTTGTTGCGTCGGTTCACTACCTGACTTGGCAATTTTCAATGCACGATTTCCATTCAATCTCATTTTTGTGCAAAAAAATGCGATGCGATGCAAGAACATAAAATGTATCACTTTTTGAATAAAAGCTATTCATTCCATCATGCTTCCTTTGTTACAACATTTTACAACAAGGGTACAAGTTTTTCAGAAAATAAAACTGCCTAATAATGTATAATGTGCTACAACTACTAGTAAAAAAGGCAAATAAAGCAGGGACGTCTGTGCTCTCAAGCGCGAGAAAAAGAGGCCCTTTTCGTCCTCTTCTGCGGAACAGCCCCTGCGTCATCCCTATCAGCACCACTATCTGAATCAGAGCGGCTGTCCTCGAAACCCTCCTCTGCATCACCTCCGCCCTCGGAACCGGACTCATAGTCATCCTCTCTGCCGGCGGATGTCTCTAACTGAGGATGCGCGGACTCCTCCTCCTCGCTAGACTCCTCCTCGATGATATGTGCTCTGCGCCCACCTCGTCTACGAGACGACTTCCCTCTCCCAGCTCCTCGAGAAGGCCTAGATGGCCCAGCTCCTCGGGAAGGCCCAGATGGCCCGGCCTGTGGTCCGGTATATATTGGAGGCATCTGAAAAGAAAGAGTGCAATTTGAATACATCAGCCAAAATATGTATATCAGATGCACAGATAAAAGGCTACATGGAATGGATGTATGCAAATATAGTACATGGATGTGGTGTGTGTCAGATGTGCTCTCCGCATACAGTCGGTCAATCAATGCAGCGAAATGTTCAAATTCAGCATGTCATCAGAAATATCATAAATACAAGAAAACTAAACAGTACCGAGACGCCCATGATGGACAGCTGCGCCTCTCTCCGCAAGACCATGCCCTCAAGTGAGGCCACATGAGCTTTGAATGCTCAGTAAATGCACACATACCCCATTCCTTTTCCCTCAATTTAATACATAATAGCAATTACAACAAGATGGAGATGGTGACCCAAAATCCAAAGTGCTCCAAATCCTCTCTTTTTCTGATTAAAAGAAAGCTCTCGTGAAGCTCTACCTTTCTTCCGAAGGAACTAGGGTAGAAGACCACAAGGAATAGATCAAATCTTAGAGAGAAGGTGAGAGTAGAGAGAGAAACTCTCAAATGGCGGTTTTTAAAGGTTAAGAAAGAAAAGGTAGGTCAAAAAGTGATCCAAAAAGTGAAATCACGGACTGATATAATCGACTCTACGCTCGAGCGTAGAAAGCCCCGCTCGAGCGTAAGACACAGAATCATGCTCGAGCGTGAAGAAAGCCGCTCGAGCGTCGATTGCACCCTTCCAGAAGTTTTGCAGGCGCTGGCACCCGCTCGAGCGTCAAACTCCCCGCTCGAGCGGAGGAGCAAAAACAAGGGATCACGCTCGAGCGTAAAAACTACCGTTCGAGCTGAAGAACTGCAGAGCAAAATACTGGGAGATGAAAAATCACGCTCGAGCGTCAAAATTCCTGCTCGAGCGGAGAAGCAACAATGAAGGGACCGCTCGAGCGTTAAAACTTACGCTCGAGCGTGAAGACCAAAATCTGGGCATCACCTATTGGCATCTAAAATCAACCAACCTGTAACAGACCCGCCCAACACAACCTATAATTCAAATACTAAGAGATTAAAGGACAACAACAACCAATAAGTAATGACAGGATCCACGGAACCTAAGTCCGGATACAATAATTTAAAGAGAAAAGACCGAGGTCGCTATAGATCATAACTTCATCGACGAGTGAATGTCGGCTATAATAACCACATCATCTAGAGATAGAACCGAGAGAGAGAGAGAGAGAGAGAAAGAGAGAGAGAAAGAGAGAGAGAGAGAGAGAGTTATAATCACCAAGTGGGAGGTACAAATGTTGGCATGGGGCGTATGTAAAAGTTGGACCTATCAAATCTCAAATTAAAGAGAAATACATGGCCAAAATGGGTCATATTTTTATATTTTTAATCTTTATTTTTTTTTTGATGACCGGGTGAGAGAAGAGAGAGAGTTTGACTGGCTATATACAGCTGGAGGGCATTTGCTAGGTCTGGGTTTGGTTAATGGGCTAGACCCAAATAAATAAAATAAAAGTTTGGGCCTATTTAATGTTTTCTATCTGCCTTATTTTGTTTGAGCCTATGGTGCTTTATTCTGACTTATTTAATTGTTTAGGCCTAAGTAAAATAAGTTTGGGCCTATTTAATTTTTTAGTGTTTTGTATTTGGCCAACATCTTTATTAAAATAAAAATAACTTATTTTATCATATATAAAGATATAATTTATTTTATATCTAAAATAATTTTTATAATTTTTTTATTTGTTATTTATATTTTATTTGTTTTATTTAACAAAATTTGTTATTTATTCCTTATTTTTTTTAAACTCATCTTCATAAAATAAATATATTTATTAAAAAGAACTATTTAACATATCCCCGTACCCGTATCCAAATTTGGATTCATATTCACGTATCCTTAATTTTTAATTTTGAAGTGTCCGACCCCTAGATACACACCTGCACCCGATACTCGTACCCGAGTCCGTGTAACATAGCTTGTCACTGATTTGGAATTTTAAGATGTAATTCTCATTTTTATGGCTCTTCTTTTTCTTTTTCTTTAAAAAAAAGTTAAAAAATTTCAAGTACTTTTTAATAATCTTTTAAAATTTGTGTTATTAATCTTAGAAAGTTACTGTATGATTTAAGCCACAAATCCTACAATATGTCATGTTTTTATAGATATATTGTGTATTTAAAAGATGTATTGAGGCTCATTTTGAGGCGAGGCTAAGGTAAAATGCATTGAGTTTTTTTTTTTTTTTTTTAGGCGAAACTCTCCAAAGACTTGCACATCACAGTTTGAGGCGGGCAACTCATGTGCACCTTGTACTCGTTTTGCACATAAATATGAGGAGCTGTGTTACATGGACTCTTCTATTTCCCCCATAGTACCTGTGGCCAGTGGATATGACATGGGTAAGGGTGTGGGATATGTGTCCGACACTCGTACCCAATTTAGACACTCAGATCCTTTAATTTGTGATAATATATGAAGAAAAAACTAACATTTGTTAGTAAAGCAATATTTTTAGCCTCTCACATGAATTAGATATAGAAATTTCATATCTTTCCTGTATCCTATTTAATTTGTACTATATTTCTACACAATTTACAACATCTCATCCGAGAGTATCATATAATATGCAATATATATGTGCATATGATGTGTTCCAGTACCCATATCCTGTAACGCCCTCAAAATAATACATAAAACCCATCATTTTAGACATGCCATGATGTAAGAGAAATCAACACCTTTCTATTCATCAGAGTAGTTCTTACAACAGTATTACATGTTAACAACAAAAGCAAATGCCCTACGGGCTTACAGCTTTCCAAGTCAACACTTGGTTACAAAGAGAAGAGTACTAACTCTATACAAACTAAGCCCTTGGCTTGATATACATGTAATACAAACAAAATAATCAAAAAGAGTCTTCAACTCCCATAACCATCTAAGCTATATCCTTGGAGGTGGCATGCTACCTGTACCTGAATATGATGTCCCATAAAGGGTGAGCCAACGCCCAGTAGAGATATGCTAAACACAATATGAGCAGTAACTAAGACATTAGCAATTGATAAATATTTGACTCTCATAAATCAATTCATACACCATTTCCATTACATGACCACTGTGTCCATATTTCATTTCATTATCCATTTCTTATCAGATTCACAATTCACAACGACGGCTCAGAACCTGGCCACCAATTTAAATGAGTCGGTGACTCATATTAAACATTTTCCATTTTACAATAGATAAACATGCTAACTATACCAACACTTCGATAGATAAGCATATGAGCTACATTAACAATTCAACAGATAAGCATATAAGCTATATCAACACTTCCATAGATAAGCGTATGAGCTACATCAACACACAAACTGATAAGCATATGAGCTGTATCAATGGAGTCCATCCCCTATCTTCTCCCACACAGTATCCGGTTTGGAGGTCCATCCCCTATCTTCCCCTAAACCGTGGAGTACATCCCCTATCTCCTCCCACACAACACAACGTATATACACATAGGTCATATACATATTCAATCAATACATAAAGTTAATGTATTCTTTCAACCGTCATACTCTATGACACATCCAATTGATTAGTTTTAGTTTGACTAATCATCATGCATTGTCTACAACAATCAAGACTACCCTCCACCGGTAGCCCAAAGCAATTATTTCTAAACAAATAATTTATCAATATTTCAAAAGTGAGCGATTAATAAATCCAACTGCACTAGTCCATCACATAATGAGTCAATTTCATTATAGTCTACTCAATTCCATAATTTCTCAACAAGTGTCATTCCTTACCCTAATGACCCAACATACCCAAACATGGCATTTTCCCTCTTTTTCCACAATATTGACCCCAAGGGTCTAAATATTACCAACAACCTCAATATACACATTTTGCAACCCAAAGACATATTTATGGTTCAAAATAAACAAAACCCTCTTTTCAAAATTACACATTTGAAACCCTAGATTCCAAAACCCAAAATCATTTATACAAAAGCTCAAAATCTAGGTCAAAACCCATAAGAGTGAGTAGGAATCCCTACCTCAAATTCAGAACTACAAAGGAGAGAAGAGACCAAAACCAAAATGCTCCAAACTCCAAACTTTTCGGATCAAAACGAAGCCCTCGACGATCAACCCAACTTTTACAAAGGCCGAAGGAAAGGAAAGCACTCTAACTAGATCAAACCCTAGAGAGAAGGGAGTTTCTAGAGAGAGAGGCTCTCAAAATCGATTTTGGGAAAGTAAGAGAGAGAGAGAGAGGAAGTGTAGAAAATGATTCAAAAATGCCCAGCTGCCCTCTGTTATACGACATTCCCCCTCGAGCGGAAGACACAACGCTCGAGCTTCAACCAATTTTGGATATGTATCCCAAGATTTAAATTTATGAAGGTCTGATGCTTGGATACACACCCGCACCCGATACTGGTACCTAAGTCTATGTAATAGTACGTATATGGGGAACTTGTCTTGGGTTGTTATTAAGCTTATTATAATACCTAGTTTTTTTTTTTTTTTGATGATCTAATACCTAGTTTAAATTTAAACATAAAAAAATAAGAACCTCTTTTGTAACAATCATATTCCGGGGGAAAAACCAAGAAAAAAAAATATAAAGTTAAGACTCAATAAGAAGTTCAATACCTGAAACTAAGAATGTCAAGTTCATCTTCGATGAGGGCAAGTTTCCTATTCTGTAATGAAATGTTCAACAACACCTTGAGGAGAAAAGTATTTGTACATTTATATTTAATTTTAAATAACTTTTTCTCACTAAATATAAAAATTTGAAATTTGAAATGCTTGTGTGTTGATTCTTGGTCATTTTAAAAATTTATGCATTCATATTTAAAAGCTTTGGTAAATACATATTTAGCCATGGCCTTTCTAGTGCAAAGCTTGTACACCTCAATTGTTTGGTGTATTAGATTATGTTCTCCATGTGAGGCATGGCCAATTAAAAGTATTCATCATTCATTGTTATCCTATTTGAGTTCAAACCAACTTTTGGAACTCAAAATTGTTTTTGAGTTTTTTTGTTTTATTTTATTTTTTGTCTTTAGTGAATTTTTTTCCTTCATATTTTAGTTTTTTATTTTTTATTTTTTTTAGATCTGCCTAATGAAAAAAGTTCACCAAAGAACCCCCCCTCCCCCCAAAAAAAAAATTTGAAAAACAAAAAAACTCAAAAGCAATTCATAAACCAAACCAAAGAAGGTGAAAGTTTTCATTTATGATTCTTGGTCATTTTAAAAACTTTGGAGGTTATCTTTCACAAAAAATTTGTACTCTTGTTGGTTGATTCTGTTCCGTGGATCGAGCTATATGTGATTCATCTCAAAGACTGAAATACAAAGAAGTGTAGAAAGTACATAGAATGAATTTCTGTGATCAAGCCATATGTACAAAGAATGTGATTCCTCTCCAGCTATACAAATAATGCTATTCTGTAGGTCAAGCTATTTAGTGTAGGAAACAAGATGGGATTCCTCTCACAAAAGGTGTTATATAATAAAAATTAAACTAAGTTCACCAGGTAGCGTATGTGAGGCATGTAGTATTATATTGCAAAGGTGAAAATTATTCATAAACTCCAATAGTATTATACATATGATTAAAGGTAGTTTGCTTCTACTTTATTCAGTTGAACGAATGATCTTCTATCTCTCCACTGTTATTTCTAGAACCATTTGTAGGTTTTTATTTTTTATTTTTTATGTAGAAGTACGTGTGCCTACTAATTATGGATTATAATATTTTAATTAACAATGATCATGATGGACTATTCTATGCTGGAACAACATTTAACAAATGATATTTTGCAACTGTATTAGTCACTAAATTTCTCTTCTCTAGCGATATTGTTTTTCCACACTCAAATGGAGAACAGCTATGAAACATGTGGACCTAGAAGGGATATAACAAATGTACCACAGTTAATTATTGTACGTTACAAAAGGAATGCTACCGAAGATAGTATTAAAATTGAGGGGAAAAAAGCCAAAAAACATGTTGGAGACATTTCTGAATGACGATGTTATAGCGATCTGGGTTTTGGGCCAGACCTTCACCGTATTTCGAACTTGGGTTTGCAATTTAATATTGTATCCATGTTCCGTTTTTCTCCTTTAACTCTTGAATCTGAGTTTTTAATTGTGTTAGGCATGTTTGGGATTGGTTGGCCGTTAGTTGGTCCAAATAGTTCTTTCCCAGATTTTGGCTTCTCGCTCGAGCGAGGCTTCCTGCGCTCGGGCGAGCTTGGTGATATCTGCTTCTTCGCTCGAGCCAGTTTTGAGGGTCTTCAGGTTTCTTTCTCAGACGCAGTTTCCACTCGAGCGAGCCTTCTGGTGCTCGAGCGAGAACTCTTGCGCTCAAACATGCGTCTGCTTTTGTGGCAGACCTGAAGCTTTGAATTGCGCGCTCGAGAGACACTTCTTGCGCTTGAGCGAGGCCACTTGTTGTGTCTGGTCACTCGAGTGACCAATCCTTCGCTCAAGTGAGGATTGCGATCCCAGCTTTTTAAACATAACGATTTTAGATCATTTGGAGACAATATTTTTTTTTTACTCTTCATTCATTTTCTCTTCTTTTTTGAAACCCTAACTTTTTACCATCAAATACCTCTCATACACTTGTGATTCACCCAAAATCGTTTGCTAGGGGCGGAGAGCACTTGAAGAGAGTCATTCTCAACCGATTGGATTGTGGGTTTGTGGTAAATTCATGAAGGGGCCTGGACATTTGGCTTTATAGTTGAGGTAGGGATACTTTTACCCTTGTATGTCTAAGGGATTTTGGTATTTAATGTGATTTGTGAACTAATATTGAACCCATATTCCTCATTTTTATTCCCTCATTTATCGATGGTTAGAAATCTTTCATCTCTTCTTTTTAAAAATGACTAGAAATGTGATTAAGAACTTAGATTGGTGACAAAGAATGAGAAACCCCAAATTTGGTAAAACTCTAAGTTTCTAATTTGATAGGAATTACTTAGTATGATGAAATTTCCTCTTGAATCCTAGACATGGATAAATAATCGAGGAATGAAATGGGGGCATTAATGTGGTTAGAGAAGTGATGACTTGAATGCTACGATTCTTTGAATTTTATGTGTTGTTTATCTATGATCATGCTTGATGTTCAAATGTGGGATTGAGATGTGATTTAAATTGTTGATATGCATGAGTCCTTGTGTGTGTGTGTCAGTGAAGAGTAGAGATGGTGTTGTGTTGGTACCCGCACAGGGAGTTTAAAAAGGTGCCCAATTGCCCTGTCTCGCTAGACGAATGTGAGGAAAATGTTTTTGGGTGTCCACACAGTCCCGCCATATTATAGCCAGCGAAAGTGGAAAAACGGATGATTTTCTAAGGATGCCTACCTCCCGCCGTATAGTAGCCGAAAAATGTGGGGGTTGTCTTTAAAAGTAAAGGCTATTTTTGATTGGGTTCTTGTAGAGAGGAGTGTGGTTTATTTCTCATGTTTGTGGTTATTTAATTGCAGTACATGATGGATGTGAGTTGTATTTATCATATTATCTCAAAATACTTCCTTGTGAATTGTTGATCGTTTCTTATGAAAACAAATCTTATTAGAACATTTCATCTTATGGATGCCATTATCTCGTTCAAAGGATTAAATACATGGATAAATGTATTCCTACTAGGCATCTAGCTCAACCCTAATCTAATTTTTCAGGAATTGATGAAGGGCAGTCTCATTGAAAGATTGGTTCAAGAACTGGCTTTATCAACTTTTGGGAACTAATTGAAGTCAAGGATTCTAATCATTATGTGTTCATTTTGGGGCTTTTGTAACAAATTACTTCTTACGTTTGTAATGTTGTATGCCCATGGAGCCTCATATTTCTTTTGTAAGTTATCTAGTTCACTGAACAAAGAGAGAATATTTTGAACATCATGGGAGTGTAATGTATGTAATGTAAACGCTCAAACTCTTTGTTCAATGAGAAAGATGACCTTGTGGGTGTTCGTGAACATGGTATCGATGTATGTTATTGTGTGTTTTGCCAGGGCATTACAGATGTGGATCCTGCATCACAATTTGTTATGAGGTACAATGGTTTTGAAGAAAGTTCAAAGGTTTGGCCTTCAATCTGTTGTGAGATGGATTTTACTACATGTTTTAATTATTGAGATATATTTCACTCTGTATTAAGAAGTTAACGCAAATGCAACATTCTTTGTGGTTTAGTGCACCTTTTTACGTTGAGTTGTTTCTATTTTATTTGGTTGGCAGATCATCAAATGGATCTCTCGGACTCTAGGGAGCTCCCCTTTTTTGTAAGTTAACGTAGACAAACTTTTTTAGAATTAAGCTTCCTTTTGGTGCTTGAATGGATGAATTTGTATATTTTGCTAAGGGGTTTAATTACCTTCACTCCATTATTGATACCTAAGAAGCATGAACACGTGACACGACATTAACGACATGTAAATTTTCAAAAAATGTAGGACACTACACGTTTAAGACTTCTACAAAATATATAATTTATTTATTTATCAAACATATGTCATATATAATGATAAATAATTATTATGTCATATATATGAATATTTAAGTAAAATATATTCATTTTTGAAGTATAAAAGAGGAGAATAGGGATAAATTTACTTAATTTTTGTTGTATCGTTATATTCCAAGTTATTTATACAAACTTGTAATATGTTTCATAAGTGTCTAAGTGTTGGAAAGTGTTCGAATATAAAGCAAGGGTACTTCGAAAATATTTCCATACTCATACCAAGTACTTACAGGGTACTGGTACGCATACCGTTAGGGTTGCATGCGTATCGGGTACTTGAAATACTTACCAGGTTCGTAGGTACATGATGGGTACACCCAGGATACACCAAGCTATGGGACATTGGTGGTGATACATTTAATTTATTAGAGAGTTATGATTTACTTGAAATTGCAAATCTTTTACTTGATGTGTCAGAGATGAAAGATATAATATTCAATGATGAAGTTGACAAAAGTGAAAATTGATGTTTCAAGTTTCCAAATTTTTCTTAGTTTGCTTTTGGAATGAAACTTTGTTTTGTAATTTCTCATATTTAATGGCATTAAAATAGCTTATAAACTTTGTTTTGATATTGGTATTGTTGAATTATGATTTCTCTTTTTGGTTTTGTAATTTCGCCTTTTAGTTTTGGTATTGAACTTTGATTTGTAGGTTGAATCTCAAACTATAAATTATGAAAAATAAAAAAATTGTTGACGTCCTCCAACCATAACCATATCCCTTTTTTTTAAGGTTTTGTTGTATTAGCATACTAGTACCGCACTTGTGCTACTTAGGTGTTCGGTGAGTGTCAGACACGGCATGTTACTTTCTTAGAAGTGTTCGTGCTTCTTAGATTGATACTCATTGAACTTTGTAGTTTTTTTAAGGATGTATACACTCTGGAGCTTAGAGTTGCATCTCTTTCATACAAGATGTTTGCTCAAACCTTTTCTATTTATATCATCGCAGAGAGCAAAAACTCCTGCACTTGTTCCTGAAGATGCAGATCCTATTTGGTAAGTAGGTGCCAAACCATTCCATCCAAAGGGACATGAATGAAATAGAGACATGGTAGCATCATGAATGGAATCCACAATCGCCTAGGAGATCCAAGGATTGGCAAGGATTGGCCCAGTCTTCCTCTTGGAAGCAATGATGTCTTTTGGTAGCATCTGGCTGTGAATGAGCCAATCAACTCACCCAAGTCAATCAAATAATCAAACTCAACTGAGCAAAAAAAGTAAGTCTTGGCATATTGTGCTCCTGGGAGCATTGTTGTTGTTATTTTTTTTTTCCCCAGCCATTATCTTCATCTCCAATCCAATGTGATTTCATTGATATTCTTCTAACTCATGATTAGTCCCCTTTCTTTTATTTCCCTTTTCTACTTTTCAGCATCATTATTTTCCTTCTAATTATTTTTTTATATATGTGATGTCTTGGCTGCATAATATTTTATTTGATTAATTTAGTAACTTCTATTAATATTCTGTTAGGATAAGTCCTCCCATGTGATATATGTGGGTCCCATACATTTGTTAGGTTAGTTTAAACATGTATTTGGGTTAGGATAGTAGAGTGTAGAATCTATTGGGGAACCCAATGTGTAGGTTTTGGTTACTTAATTTTATGGAACTAGTTTTTTTGTGGATAGACTATTATAAATAGTTATATATTTTGGTGAGATTAAGAGGAGGATAAAATAGAGATGCAAGGGATCACAAAAAATACCATGAAGACACTGGAGTGATCAAGGGCTCAACTACTCTTGAGCATGGGGTTCTAGTAGTGATATGGTTTTTGAACGTGTTGACCATGGCACATGTGTTATCTATGTTTTATTCATAGTGGAATCTCTCTTCCATGGATGTTGGCAATTGGTGCCATTTTTCTCTTTGGTGTTTGCATTGTGTGCTTCCATTCACATCGGTGGATGTGGTATAAATCCCATTCCCAACATATTCTTCAAAGTTTCCCTTCATTTAGTTCAAATGTAGTCACATATACCTTGTAGGTAGCAGCCTTTTTTATTTTTATTTTTGTTTTTGTTTTGTTTTGTTTTTTTATTTATTTTCTTGACAACCACGTTATTGCATATTCATTGTCATTTTATTTCTGCCCCTAACAGATTATTGTACTAAGTGATACCTTTGAGCATATCCCTGAATCATCTCATTGAACAATTCACATTTTCCAGCTTCGCAATTTCTAGATTTGTCATTCTCATTGAAAAAGCAACACCCCACCCCAAACTCACAGACACTAAAAAAGACAAAAAAAAAAAAAAAAACGGCCCACCCCAAACATTAAAAAAAAAAAAAAAAAAAACCTAAAGAAGGATTTTTCTGTCTCCCTCACCACAAATTCATTCTTGTATGATTGTTCCTTAGTTGGGAATCTATTGCTTGCTAGTTGAACTTGCTTCCCTCACCACCAATCATTCATGTATGATTGTGTTCCTTCATTGATATTCTCCAATAATTTTCTTTAAAAGTTATCCCCCACCATTTTTCAAGGACATATTGATTCAATGGCTCCTTTGGAAAATGAAATTGTGTACTACCTGGAAGTTGCTGATGTTTTGTGTTATATAGTTCCCAACGTCAAAACCTAAATAATTTTGGAAACTACTTCCAACATTTCTCCTTTTGACACCTCTTACTACTAATTACCAAAGTTTTTAAAGGCAAATGCGTAGCGTGAGGCATTTTTTCCCTTTTGAGGGTAGGCGTAACCCTCAAGGCATTAGAAATTTGAATTTTATATTAAAATAGTAAAAAAATATTAAAAATTAAATATGATGTAAATACTTTTCGTCAAAAACTTTCATTGTAGAGACGGAAGCTTGCCCTCATGAAAGGTAAAACCGGCATTTTTAGCTTAAGTTACTGAGTTTTTCACTCGTAGTAGCAAAAAAATTCCTTCTTGGTAGACATTTCTTACTCAGAAATGCAATTCTCTGCTCCCAAGGAAGAAAAAACTCACTTCCATTAAGGAAGGAACTCACACCCAACTGAGATAGAACCTCTCAAAATTACAAATCTCATAGAAATAAAAGAAAAACAACTCAAATTTATTCTCGACTTTTTATTTATACTTAGTAAAGGCAATTTACAGTTGACATCAATCTCCGATATTAATTCCTATTTTAACACATAATTACAACTAATAAACATAAACATCAGTGATCTTAATTTTGGTATGCATACATAACTGCCCATTTCACTGTAGTGAGACTCACATAAGCATTTTGTACGTTAAACAGTATTTGTTTTATGCATTTTTATTTTCCTCTGCTTTCTATATGTTTGCTCAATCACCATATGAAAATTTCCAGGATGATGTAGATAGACCAAATCAAAGACACAAGAAGAGAGCGGTGTCAAACCAAGATCGTCCTCCTTCCATCACTGGCACAGAACCAAAAGAAGCTTACCGGATGCCACTATCAGATTCTGACTCCAAGTAATAGATGGTGTTCAAAGGAATTGAGGTTTGACATTAAGCAGATGAAGCACATGGGGTTCTCGAAGTAAAGATCAAAGTTTTATCTCCATTGTGATTATACTGATTTGTTCATAGGGTGTTACAAGTAACTAGCAAATGGCTGCCCAACATATATACATTGATCATTTAAAAATTATACCTTGAATTTTGGGAACCTGTTGGAATTGATAGTTTGTCCATTTTAGTCTCAATGTGTGACTGAATCATAACTTTGGGATAATTTTCGATTTACTTACAATTGTGTTACCTTTAGGAGCTGCTTTACCTTTCTTATCTGGAAAAAGAAGCACATATGTGATTGTATCACTAAGTTGTAAAATTTTAGTGAAAAAGTCTCATGAAGATTGAAGAGATATGTAAAATTTTAGAAGCTTAATTCCCATTAAACAAAATTTTCAACAAGTTTAGATTAATGTATTGTTCGAACTTAACGGAGTCTTGAGATTAATTTCATATTCCTCCCTGAGATTTGGAAAGATGATATCTAGCCCCCAAAGGTTTCTAAGTAGGAAGGGTTGGCCATAGGTGTCTCCATTGAGTCTTGTTAAAATATTAAAGTTGTGTTTGAATCATGGAATTGAAAAGAGAGAGAGAAAAGGCGGGTGAAAATAAGTAAAATGTAACTATATTTTATGTATATTTTATCTAGTTTTTCATTCTGTCTTTTCTAAATACCAACTCAAGTCCATGATCCAAACATAGCTTAACACAATAAATATGTTCTTTTCATGATTTGAAACAAGACCTCAACAAGGATCTCTTAACCAAAATGGCCACACGTAACAAATTATTTTTTCATTTGAAATTTTGATTTAGCAAGTTCAATTGAATGTTGATTTATCTATTAAAAGGGTCATATGACACATGCATTACATGTGCACTGATTGGTAATTTAAAAAAATATATAAAAAAAATTCATTCAGTTCTTTTATGTTACTCTCTATATACACATATATGTATGTACATAATAACGTGGATATCGGATTTTTATCAAATCCTATTCTTCATGGCTATCCAATATATAAAAGGAAGGTTATTAGTGGTGTTGACACTTTTTGTCTCATATTTTGTTTTTTTCTTTTTTTTTTCAAAATACCCCTATATTTGGAGTTTTTATAAAAATTAAACAAAGAGGACGACAAGTCTCAAATTCATGACCATGGATTTAATAATAAATGTTCTTACCACTTGAGCAAGGCATGTGCATTTTTTTTTATCATTATTCTTATAATATTATTTTTTTTCGAGTTGCACATGCATTGCATGTGCAGACTGCTAGTATATATATATATATATATATATATTTTAGTCTATCACTAATATTTATTGCTTGCAAAAGACAAATAATTATGAGCATAGGAGAAACAAAACAAAAACGAAAAGAACACCATACATAACAAAAGTTTCTCCTTGATAGTGAGGGTGAGATGTCTTTCTATCGCAATCCTTTTAACAGCCAATGCTAATTTTGCCTCTAGTTTAAAATTTTCTATTTGATGTCACTAGATAGTGAACTTTTTTTCTAATTTACAAACAATGAAATATGGGTTTTCATTTTGTAGCATTTAATTTTGGATTTTTAGCTTTTAATTTGAAATTTCTCTATTTATAAAAGACAATTTATATATAATAAAAATTTCGTTGTTTGAAAATAAATAACATTTTCTTCAATATTGCATATTCAATACGAACTCTTACTAAATAAATTTCGACGAGAATATTCCAAAAAATACTTTAAAAAAATAAAAATTTAAGTTAAAAGTTAGTATTTAAAAGTTTAAAAAATAAATTTAGCTATTCAGTAATTAGGTTGTGTTTTCTGCACGCGTTGTCCTCCTCACAGTAAAACTTATATAAAAAATCTTATTATAGGGGTCTATTATAAAAAAATTCTCAACTTTTATTACTCTGGCCATGTATTAAAAAAATCTCAATTGATATGAACAAATATAGGGGTGTGATTGGGTCAGTTTGGTTTAAGTTGACATTAAATTTTTAGAATCAATTTAAATGAAACATTCACTTGAACCAAATCAATTCAATTCAAAAAAAAAAAAAAAGAATTAATCAATAATAAATAATTAAAATAAACAAGTCTTTAATACTAAAATATAACACAAACATAAAATAAATATTGTTTAATACAAGCCAACAGTTGTGAATAGTATAGTGAAATCTAACTCAAGCTCGCTTTGTTTGGTTTTAGATTTTTGGCTAAAAAAGTACAAAAAGACAAAATTGGCTACATAAGCCAATAAGACAAAATGTTATATCCAAATCATAATTGTTACATTTTTTCTTTCACAAAAGTCAAAAAAACTAAAAAAAGTCAAACCAAACAAAGCTAAAAAAGTCCTAACACAAAAAAGCCAATGCCAAACGAAGACTGAATACAACCTATGCAAATCAAATCTAGTAACACAACTAATAAAATCAAATTAAGTACCATGAATTCCAACTCTAACTTCCAATATTTTCTTCTTCCACTTACCATTCTTCTTCTTCTTTCGCTTCCCATTCTTCTTCTTCATATCGACTGAAAATTTCTTTCACTTCCCATTCATATTGACTGAAAATGAAAATAAATAGTGAGAAATGATTAGTTGCAATCAAGTCCATTAGAATAAACCAATTAGGCAAAAACATGCCGATATAAATTGAATCTTATAATATACATACATACATATATATATATATTTGGTTATCAAGTTTGTTCGATTTAGATAAAGGGTAAATCAAAAATCAATCCAATCCTATTAAATTGACAAATTGAGGACCCAAAACTAAACCAATGTAATAAAAAAACAAAACAAAACAAAACAAACCAACCCAATCTAAAGATGTCGGTTTGGTTTAGTTTTTTATTCTATGGTAATCTGTCCACCCCTAAACCAATATAAAGGCAAAAAAGTAGAGAGATATATGTACATATCAACAAATTTTATGGTGAGAATTAATGAAGGGGATGTGAAAGAAATGATAAGAGACCCAACAATTGTTTCGTCTCTTGTGAAAGGTTTATTCAAGCAGAATTAAGAAATTTACCGAACAATGTTGAGGGAAGACACTTTGTAAAAATCTTCTCCTTCTTCACCATAGACCCCTCGAAGCTTGCTATTGAAATTTTCGTTTATATCCTTAATTGTAAATCGTTGGAGGGTAGCAATGAATCTCAATCCCTCTGGAACCATTTCCAGTCCTATGCAATAAGTAATGCGTAAATTAGAGAGATAGGGCATGGCTCGTTTTTCCACCTCCCACTCTTTTAAGAACATCAACTGAGAGAGAGATAGGGTTTTGAGTTGGAGGAAACCATTAGCTGAGCAAACCATTTTGTCCCCCACAAAGGCACCACCTAAAAAGAGATATTGTAGGTTAGGTAGCCTCTCCAATGTTGGCATAGGGTCTTCTTCAAGTTCACATCTAAACAACGTTAACTCGACGAGGCTTGGAGAGACACCCTGGCAGTACTCTAGTAACTGGGGAATAATTCCACTAATACTCAATTTGTAAAGATGGTGACACCATAAAAGTTGTTTGAGAAGAGTCAACTCTTCTTCTTTTTTGTAAAATTCACTGATAAGGATGTTTGTCGGAGGTGGTTGGCACTGATGTTTAGGTAGTTGATGAAAGCTGCTAAGTCCTGATTGTCCTCCTCCAAGAAAGTTCTGACCACACTGCCTTCTTAGTAACCAGCTGGAGAGCACCGGCAAAATAGATGGCACCTGACTGACCTGCCACAAAAATATAAGAATCCCGCGGTGGTTCAACCACCCGGGGACACTTCGACGATCAAGTCAGTATATCTCTCAAAGATAAATCAAGTGCTAAACTCACAAGCTTGAGTATCAAAAGCATACCTTAGACCCATGGGGGTGCCTCTCTTTTATAACCAACATAAACCTAGTCCCAATAGAAGCCTAACTTCTATGGACTCAGGATTACTGCTAATCTTGGACTCCCAATAAGATTAGGATAAACTCTCTAAGAGTCTCATCATTTCCCAAACTGAAGTCTTCTCCCAATCTAGGACTCTTGTCCCTCATCCAGGTTGAGTTCCCTTTTCATTCTAGGACTCTTGTCCCTTATCCACTTATCTCGGATTACGATATCTTCGGAGATAACCTCGGCCTTGCCGAGATCACCTCGGCGTCACGACCAGGACACGTGGCACCTTGGCTGACACGTCGGCGTCACCTTGCCACGTGTTGGTACTCAGAAAATATATCCCCACAACTGCCCCCTAGGTTCTATTACCTCGGTATTCTGAGGTGATGGAGCCTACACTGTTCATTCATCTATGCCCCTCTGTCCGAGATCAAACTCGCCGACCTCAAAGTTCCCTGGAATTTACTGTCCACTAGTGTCAAGAATCAAGTTTCATGCTTTCCAAGCTGCTTGAAATCGCACCTCCTAGCCGAGGTTCTGGTTCCATTAATTCGTAAACTCCAAGAGCTTTGCAACTGCTTCACTCACACTCTCTGGTGAGTTCCCGATTTCCAATCATCTATTTGACTCCGGCGATTTTCATATTGGCGTTCATTTCACTTTGTAGGTTCATAAACTCTTTACTTGCTATTAAGCTCAATCTTTCACAACTCTTCTGAATCTATTTACTTGCCATCTGTTGCATTCCATTTTTGTCTATTTTCAAGTTTTGAATTGCTTGAACGCCTGGCACTGTTCTTGCCATATCCGCTTTCTGTTGCTAGCATCGTGTCTGGGTCATTACTTTCTTATTCTTCACATATTTACTTAGTGCCTGTGTAGTTGGCTTTATTCTTTGAACTTTGTTATCTTCTTGTCTCTGATTTTTCTCTTCTTGTTTTTCTTATTGTATTTCCAGATTCTTGCCTTCGTTTCTGTTTTCTGCATAGTCTTAGAACCACATCCCTTCTTGAAATTGTTGCCGAGATAATGGTAGAGAAGCTCTCCCAGCTGACTGCCAATGCCGAACCACCATCAACTATTGAAGTAGATTAGTCCGACGTTCTTGTCTTAGTCCCTAGTTCTTAGGGTCTCCATCTTTGTACTTTTATTTTCTTTGCATATGTAACCTTTTTTGCTTCTGAAAAAGTCTGTTGTTGGCCGATGTTAACATTCCATGCTCCTTGATTATCATTCCTTCTTCTAATGTATTTGATAGCCATGTCGGGTAATTGACTTCTCGGATGGCCCTGAGCTCCAGAAGTCTGTCTACTTCTTCCTCTATTGCTTCGATGTGCATCAACATTGGCCCTCTTGCTTGTTGGATTACAGGTTTGGCCGACCTATCGATGTTCAATTTGTGGCATGTGACCTCGGGGTCAATGCCAGACATTTCATAAGGTGTCCAAGCGAACATCTCTATATTTGCTCTCAGAAAGTTTCCAGTTTTCTTTCTTCTTCTTCGGCTAAGCTGAGCTGATAAGAAAGAAGCGTTCTTGATCATCCTCCTGGACGAGGGCTTTCTTTAGTGTTTCTTCACTCTTCTTGGCTGGTTCCTTGCCGACATCATCTAGGACCTTCATGTCCTCGTCTTCAATCTCTGCCTTCTCCGATTTTCGAATGCTGCAGGTGGATTTCATTGCTGCCATGGAGCAATTCTCCGCCTGCAGTTGATCCCCTCTGACTTCTTCAACCCCATGTTCTGTTGGGAACTGCAGTAGTTGATGCAACATTGAGGGAACTGCCCCCATTGCATGCAACCATGGCCTTCCCAAGATGATATTGTATGGCGAGTGCGTGTCAATCACCATGAATTCTGTCTTGATCTTCTTCTAACTGCTCTTGCATGATTCTATACCTAGAATATTTTGCATGTCTTGTGTACCTTTCTTTCTTTGTGCAATCTTCTCGGGGTGACACACCTCGGTTATGCCACCTGATGTTTTACTTCGGCAAGTACTTGTCCTGTAAATTGCTTACAAATTTTAACAAGGATAAACATATACTAGTTTAATCTCAACTTCGTAAACTTTTCTTAAGTTATAACAAGTGCTGAACAATGATCTACTTGTAAATTGCTACAAATTTTCACAAGTGTTAAACAATATATATCGGCTTAACTTCGGTTAAGCATTATCTCAGTTTAACTTCGGTTAAACATCATCTTCGGCTTAACTTTGATTAAACATTATCTTAGTTTAACTTCGGTTAAACATTATCTCGGCTTAACTTCGGTTAAGCATCATCTCGGCTTAACTTCGGTTAAGCATAATCTCGGCTTAACTTCGGTTAAGCATTATCTCGGTTTAACTTCGGTTAAACATTATCTTGGCTTAACTTCGGTTAAGTATCACCTCGGCTTAACTTCGGTTAAGTATCACCGCGGCTTAACTTCGGTTAAGCATCATCTCGGCTTAACTTCGGTTAAGCATCATCTCGGTTTGTAAATTGTTACAAATTTCAACAAGCGGTAAACATCATATCGGTTTAACCAACTTGTAAATTGTCCACAAATTTCAACAAGTGTTAAACAATGATCTCGGCTTAACTTAACTTGTAAATTGTCCACAAATTTCAACAAGTGTTAAGCAATTTTTCGGTTTAACCAACTTATAAATTGTCCACAAATTTCAACAAGTTTTAAACAATGATCTCGGCTTAACTTAACTTGTAAATTGTCCACAAATTTCAACAAGTGTTAAGTAATACTTTTCGGTTTAACCAACTTGTAAATTGTCCACAAATTTCAACAAGTGTTAAACAATGATCTCGGCTTAACTTAACTTGTAAATTGTCCACAAATTTCAACAAGTGTTAAGCTATACTTTTCGGTTTAACCAACTTGTAAATTGTCCACAAATTTCAACAAGCGGTAAACATCATATCGGTTTAACCAACTTGTAAATTGCTAAAATTTCAACAAGTGGTAAACGCATTCTTCTTCTCTGTGCCCCCAGTGTGAACTTAAAATCCACTTGGGTTCTCATCATACATGTAGCTTCAACCTTGTCGCCGAGGTTGAATAGAAGCCAAGGTTGTCGGCCTTGGTTTCTCTATTAATCTTACTTGGCTTCAACCTGAGTTTGATTTTTGGCCTTGCATCAGCGAGCCGTTTCTCTTTTCTTGTTCCGACGCCTTTGTTCCCGGCATGTCCTCCTCGACCCTAGCATACTTCTCAATTCTGGCCAACTTTAGTCTGATCTTATGTGTTTCCTTTTTATCTTCTGGGGTCTGAGATCTGCTCATTGTGCTCTTCTCTTCTCGGACTCAGGTCCCGAGATCTTATCTTCTGGAATCTTGGATCTGCTCACTCAGGTTGAGCTCTTCTTTTCTCGGACCTACTCATCTAGGCCGAGATCATGTCTTCTAGGATTCGGGATCAGGAATCCGAGATCTGCTCACTTAGGTTGAGCTCTCGTCTTCTCGGGCCTACTTGTCTAGGCTGAGATCATGTCTTCTCGGATCCGGGATCCAGGATCTGGAATCCAGGATCTGCTCACTCAGGATGAGTTCTTCTGTATTTGAATGTTATCTCCTTGGGAGCGCTAATGCCCCCTGTCTTTGCATCCCTTCTGGAAGGGTCTTCGTTCCTTCGTAGGTATCTATCTTTCCATAGCTGGAGGTCATCTTCGTTGTAGTATCTTCTTCAATCTATTGTCTTTAATGCGTCCCCTTCCTGGCCGGCGTCTTTCACTCCGTGACTCTGGTCACGAGTGTCTGTGTTGCTATTGTCCCCTTCAACGTCGAGGTTGACAGATCTCCCATTCCCAGCAGGAGCGTTGTCTCCAGTCTGATCCTTCTATCCATCATTGGCCATCTATTATTCTTTCTTTCCCACAGATGGCGCCAAATTGTGTGGGTGATTTTCTGACCACACTGCCTGCTTAGTAACCAGCTGGAGAGCACCGGCAGAATAGATGGCACCTGACTAACCTGCCACAGAAATATAAGAATCCCGTGGTGGTTCAACCACCCGGGGGCACTCCGACGATCAAGTCAGTATATCTCTCAAAGATAAATCAAGTGCTAAACTCACAAGCTTGAGTATCAAAAGCATACCTTAGACCCATGGGGGTGCCTCTCTTTTATAGCCAACATAAACCTAGTCCCAATAAAAGCCTAACTTCTATGGACTCAGGATTACTGCTAATCTTGGACTCCCAGTAAGATTAGGATAAACTCTCTAAGAGTCTCATCTTTACCCAAACTGAAGTCTTCTCCCAATCTAGGACTCTTGTCCCTCATCCAGGTTGAGTTCCCTTTTCATTCTAGGACTCTTGTCCCTTATCCACTTATCTCGGATTCCGATATCTTCGGAGATAACCTCGGCCTTGCCGAGATCACCTTGGCGTCACGACTAGGATACATGGCACCTCGGCTGACACGTCGGCGTCACCTTGCCACGTGTTGGTACTTAAAAAATATATCCACACAGTCCTCCTCCGAGAAAGTTGCATATTCTAGTTGCCGAAGATTAATCAATTTACACAGATCATTGACGTCACAAGATCCTGTGTGAAACCCTCCTAATGTTTCGAGGTTGCTCAACCCATCAAATTTGAATTTAGCATTGCGACCCCAAGAAAGAGGAATATACAAATGCCTCAATTGTTCCATTCCATGTAAGACTATTGCTTCACTTGGGTTGAACTCGCAATGTTGTAAATCCAAGGTTTGCAAGTGTTTCAACTTGCAGATAGATGAATGCCACTTAGGTATGAAACAACTTCTACAACTCAAGTACCTCAAGCTAATTAGGTTACCTATTGATTCGACTGACTTTTCATCAAACTTAAATCCTTTAAGATCCAAATTCCTAAGCAATTTGAAGTACTTGGCATGGGAGTTCAACTCTATTGAAGACTTCTCGTCACCAGTTAAAGGCCACAAGTGAATTCTTGGATCGTACAACAATATTGATCTTAGCTGTTTAGTTGTCTCCAAGTCAGGGAGGACTACTCTTTTGACATCCCTGCTCAAATGAATTGCAAGTTTTCATATTTTAGGAGTAGTAGTTGTTAATGTGGTGGAAAAGCAATTAGCTAGATCATTTTCGCGTTGGAGATGAATGATCTTGAGAAAATCATTCATTCTTGCCTTTGATAAACACAAATCCAGCATAAGGTCATGAATGCGGCAATAATTGATCCTTTGAGTATACATGTCTACATGTACTTCGACCACGCACCTCTGTGCTAGTGCACCCAAATAACTTTTTGCCACATCCATTATTGTTTCATCCCCCACTCTATCGTCATCTACAATTATACCATCAGCTATCCATAAATGATATAGTCTTTCAGCATTTATCCCATAATCCTCTGGAAAGTGACCAAAATATAGAAAACATGGCTTCAATTGATAAGGCAAGTCATGGTAGCTTAAAGCTAATACCTTTGATACTCCATTGTCATGTTGTGTTAGGTCGTCGTTTCATTTATGCAAACGTACATTTTGGTATACCATCTCCCATTCCCTTAATGAATGCTTTCTTGCCAAAAGTCCACCAAGCACAATGATTGTTAATGGTAAACCAGCACATAGCTTTACCATTTTCCTCCCTAATGCCTCCATGTTTGTGTCAAGCACTCTGGAGTCTACAAAAACAACAAAATGCAAAATTTAAAAACAACAAAAAATAGATTATTGCCTAGATTCTTAAACAACAAAAATTAAAATTCTAATGAATGCTTGCGTGCATAAGCAATAAAAAGGGGAAATTTGCCTACTTTTTCGAGACCCAAATCAAGTTTTTAATATGGGCCTTTTATACATATATAGATAAATAATTCTAAAGCATGCTTGTAATGTGAATTGATTTTTAAATCTTTTTTTTTTTTTTTTTTTTTGCAAAATCAAATCGGTTGGTAATTTAAATTTTATTTTAAAAATTTTGGACTTTCGTATTCTCAAGTATGAAACTCAAATTATTAGTTGTGAAATTACTAATCAAACTTGCATAATTCAATTTAACAATCAAATCCATCGAATCATTTTTGTGACAAAGTTGACCAAAGGTAAGATTTAATCAATTTCAGTTTTAATAAGTTGATTTCCCCAGAAACAACTGTAACAGGGATAGTATATAACATTTTATACACAAACTATGTATTTAGAAATTAATCATCCATTAGTTTTAAATAATTTGCTACATTAACAAGCTTTTTTGTTTCTATTTAAAGGATAGTTTTTTAGAACCCTTTTTTTCAACCAATTTTTGAATTCCAAAACGGCTATTTCCTTAACTTTGCCTCAAAGTCAGCGCTGTTTACACTGATACTTGCATTATCCATTAGTTTTAAATAATTTACTACATCAACAAGCTTTTTTGTTTCTATTTAAGGGATAGTTTTTTAGAACCCTTTTTTTTCAACCAATTTTTGAATTCCAAAACAGCCGTTTCCTCAACTTTGCCTCAAAGTCAACACTGTTTACAGTGATTCTTGCATCTTTTCAATCAAAAGTTCTATATCAACAAAGAAGAAGAAAAAGGATTTCTCATATTTATGCATGCATTTGGTGCAGAGAGAGTGATGTTAGGGGCAAGAAGTGAACTGTGGCCCCTTTTGGAAATTTGCTATTTTAGTTGATTTTTAACTTTTTATAAAAAGGCATACAAAAAAGTAGAAAGAGTGATGTATGTACCCGTAACCTTCTTTCAGATTCCATTCTCTAAGCTAGTATTACAAAGTCGTCATGCACGACATAAGTTATTCAATTTTTAATGGATAGTTAGTGACTAGTCTTAGAGTATTATGTGTCATTGTCTATATGGTGTTTCAAATTAATTGCATAGCAAAAAAATTTATGAATGAAACATGTTAAGTCATCTTTGTGGGGTAGTTAGGAGACAAATGATGACTATTTAGTGTGTTGCGGTTTCTCATTGGCCAATACTAGATCATGTAGATAATATAGTACTCTGGAAGTATCTAATATTTGTGTAAAATTATGGAGATGCAAGCATGTTTGTGTAAAATTTTATTTTCTGTCTCACTGTAAAGTAATCCCTAAGTTTTCAATTTTATGTGGTTTTCGTAAATGAATATTCTAAATACATTTGGTACGACCCTATGGCCAGTAGAGCTAGAGTATTTTCCATAACTTTCCCAAATTTCAACCCATGGGTCATTAATCTTTTTGGATGATAATAGACCACACAAATGATATGAAAACTAACATTGAAATAATTTAATTTGTATCAAAATATATGGCAATGTGAACTGATTAATATTACCTCTACCATCTCTTCTTAGTAATGCTTTTTTTTGAAGTAGATACCAACTTTCCTTGTCATTTAAACACTAGGGTTCATGGACAATAGGGTATGGATCTATCTGTGAAGGCAATATTTTATTACGAGTCGTTAGCAATATTTTGCTACCTGTGTTTCCATTTGGAAAGGCCGGTTCCAAGCTCTTCCAAGCCTCTATTGACCAAATATCATCCAGTACAACTAAGCATTTTTTACTCTGCTAGACTTTATAAAGTTGCTCAAACAACTCATTAGTTGTCATCCTAACAACATCTTCCTTCCTCTCTGGAACAAGATTGATGAAGATTTATTGCATAATATCTCTTCTTTTAAACTATTGAGATATGCACACCCACACCAAATGTAACGCCCTCAAAAAAATAACATTAAACCCATCAATATAGACATGCATTTATATATAAAAACTCCACATTCTTCTATTCATCAGAGTTCCATTACAAAAAGTATTACATGTTAACGACAAAAGCAAGTGCCCTAAGGGCTTACAGCTTTCCAAGTTAACACTTGGTTACAATAAAAGAGTACTAACTCATTTACACATTAAGCCCTTGGCTTGAATTTACATGTAATACATCAAAAGAAATAAGACAACAAAAGTGTGTCCGCCTCTAGCCTCCCAATCTATGTCCTTGGAGGTGGCATGCTACCTGTACCTGAAAATGATATTCCCATATAGAGTAAGCCACAGCCCAGTAGAAACACACTAAACCAAATATGAACAATGACTAAAAGATTAGCAGTTGATAGATGGCCAACACTGATACTTTCCCTTATCACACTTTACAGTTTCATGACATACAAGTCCATGTTACAATTCATTTTCCAGTTCCTTTCAATTCTCAATTTACAACCATGGCTCAGAACCTGGCCAACAACTCATATGAGACAGTAACTCATATCAAACACTTCCCATTTCATAATAGATAAGCATACTAGCTATATCACACAACAACAAATAAGCATACAAGCTATATCATCACTTCCACAGATATGCATATGAGCACTATCACACTACCAATGACAAGCATATGAGCTCTGTCAACACATTACTAGATAAGCATATGAGCTCTATCTACGGAGTCCATCCCCTATCTCCTCCCAACAACATCCGGTTTAGAGGTCCATATCCTTGATCCATCCCTAATGGGGATTTAAACAATGGGCATGGCTTCTGTCCAGTCCTTAATCGAACTGGACCGTTCTGTTGGGTTCGTGAGGCTCCATCACGGGTCCCTTTTTGATAATCCGAACCGTTCAATATGTAGAACTCGTCGAGTACTATA
>NW_021027471.1:460878-490049 GCF_004153795.1 Camellia sinensis | reverse complement strand
AAAGACAAAGCTCATAAAGAGGAGTAGGATATCCCTACCTCGAAGTTAGAGCTCGGATGGAGAAGAGACCAAAACCAAAGTGCTCCAAAGACCAAGATTCTCGGATCAAAACGACACCCTCGACGATCAACACAACTTTTACAAAGGCCGAAGAGAAGGAGGACACTCTAACTAGATCAAACCCTAGAGAGAAGGGAGTTTCTAGAGAGAGAGGCTCTCAAAAATGGTTTTAGAAAAAGTAGGAGAGAGAAAGAAAAGCAAAAAGTGATTTGAAATCACCCAGCGGATAACTCATATACGTATGACCCGCTCGAGCGGAGAACACAACGCTCGAGCGCCAAGAACAAAACTCTGGACACGCTCGAGCGCAATAAGGCCCGCTCGAGCGCCAAGACACAAGAATAAAGCACATCCGCTCGAGCGCGAAAACCAGTCCGCTCGAGCGTAGATTTCCCCCTCCCAGAACTTATACTCTGGAAGTACTACCCGCTCGAGCGCTGTCGCTCGAGCGTAAAAATCACATCTACAGAAGTTTTGCAGGAACACGAAATACTGGAGGTATGCAATCTCCGCTCGAGCGCAAGGATACCCTCTCGAGCGGACCGCCTAAAAACTGAACAACAAGGAATTGAAACCAAGGCCTAACCAACCTGTAACAACCTTCCTCAAGACATCCTAAAACTCAATCAAGGGGAATTAAAGGACGACAACAAGGTAGATACCACTACCACTTCACGGAACCGAGTCCGGAATACAACAGATCAGTAAAGGGACAACCGGGTTCGCTATAACCTTCAAAGTGACTCTGGACATCTTTGTGATGATATACTTTTTTAGCTAGAGTGGTCTTCCCCAAACCACCCATGCCGCAAATAGAGACAACTCGACTAGGAGTATAGTCATCAACTTGCACCAAATGTTTCACAACCTTGTTCAAGTCTTCCTCAAACCCAACAAAATCCTTTTCAACAACATGCTGATACGATTGCCTCAATTCTTGTTGCTTCTCAACTACCAAACTTCTTATACCTTCACCTATAGCAATATTAGTTTAGTCTTTCTAACGGTCGATATTCAATAATAATGTTGTAGAAATAGAATTTTCATATAAAAAACTCACATAAAATGATTTTTTTTTCTTTTGTGGCCATTTTAAAGAGGAAAAAAAACACTCATTTTATGGTCCAAAAATAACAGCGTCACATAATTTGTATGAATTTTGTATATAAAAGTTTTATTTTATGACTCATTTTTCACCATATTACAAAACAACCTTTATAAAATATATATTAAAAAAAGTGGAGGTCAAAATTGTATATTATTTTTATGTTTCTATAAACTTACAGGATTTTTTGCTTATTATTTCTAGTAATATTTTTTTTGAAGAATAAAGATAACATAATTTTTTATAATAATAATATAGGTCCTCCAAAATATACGGTGACAAAAATACTCCCACTATACCGCTTCATGTATCACCTATTACTTTTAACTCATTTAAAAATTTCAAAATTATGTGACTTTTGATCTATACTTTTTTTGTTTACAAAATTTGTGTTTTTGAAATCGTTTCATCAATATCTATGAAATGAGATCCATGATGAATACAAAATTTAAAAAAAAAAAATTGATGAAATTTTATTGACATGAGCCAGGTTGGTAAAATTTTAGTTAGTGAAATTTCGATAACCAAGTTAGACTGTGTCAATGAAATTTCTAAAAATATAAATTTTACAAAAAAATTGAGATATAAATCAAAAGTTATTAAATTTTAAAATTTTGAAATCAATTCAACAACGTAAAAAGGTCACACGAAAGAGAAACGACGTTATGAGAAAAATTAGGATTTTTTAGATCATGAGGGCATTTTGGACTATATATGTTAGAGTTGACATTATTATTTTAAGATTTCAAATCTTAGGAATTTTAACTAGTAAACAAATTGTTGTTACCCTTTAAAGGTGAAGCACCAATAAATATCAAAATATGATCTTTTAAGCTGTTTAGTCTTCTCTTTTTCCTTATGAATCCAATGATTTCATTAAAATAGAAATTACAAAAAAAGGTAGTCAGTTATATGTTTTGGTTTAATTTTTCAGAGATAAAAGTAAATTTTTTTCAAATGCAAAATTATACATTTGGGCAATCCGCACTATAGAAGTTTTGAATTTTCCCTCATTTTGAAACAAATCCCACATTACGAACAAAAAAGTAAAACTCTAATGTAACACTCCAATAACATAACACTCCAATATGACATATTAAAAAACTCATTGGTGTACTTTTCTTAAACGTAACAACATAATATTAAAAAAAAATCCTTTACGTATTTTTTTCCAAACGTAACACTCCAACGTAACGTACTCCAACGTAACACACACAAAAATATTAAAAACTCTTTAGTGCATTTTTTCCAAACGTAACACTCACAGTTTGAAAATATACATTTGCCTAAATTTACTAAGAAAATTTTGTATTCCTTTTTGAACAGTTTGAAGAATCTTTCATCCTTTTGGAATGGTTTTGAAGAATCCTAATTTTTTTTTTTAGAGTGTTAAGTTTGAGAAAAGTGTTACACTAAGGAGTTTTTTTTTTTTTGTGTGTTACATTAAAGTGTTATACTAAGGAGTTTTTTCAGAGTGTTATATTGAAATGTTACGTTTGGAAAAAATACACTAAGGAGTTTTTTGTATGTTACATTAAAGTGCTACACTAAGAAATTTTTGTGTGTGTTTGTTACATTAGAGTGTTACATTAAGGAATTTTTTTAAAATGTTATATTAGAGTATTATGTTTGAGAAAGGTACACTAAGAAGTTTTTTTATGTGTTAAATTAGAGTGTTACACTAAGGAGCTTTTTTGAAGTGTTATATTGGAATGTTACGTTTGAGAAAAATACACTAAGGATTTCTTTTTTAGTGTTATATTGGATTACGGTTTGAAATTGTACATTTGTTGAAAACTTATTAAGAGTACTCCTTTTAAAATGTTTGAAGAATCTCACATCTTTTTGAAATATTTGAAGAATTCTATATTTGAAGTCATTTTTGTATTCCTTATGAAATGTTTTTCAAATAAAAAATATTCTCATACAAAAATTTATTCCAAATTTAATTCTCATAAATTGTGTACCTTATCTTTCTAGAACAAAAGGGAAAAAAAAAAAAAAGAGAGAGAGAGAGAAAGAGAAAGAAATATAATAGAAATAAAGGTATAACGGTAAATTCAATTTTCAAATAATATATTAAATTTACCTTTCTAAAATCAATGAAACTAATTGGCCTATAAAAAAATCCTGAGACTAAATAGATCATCATTCCTCAAAATAAAATTTATAAGTAAAGTTTCCATCCTAAAATCTTACACAAACTTACAGAGATGTCTTTTTAATTTCCCCTAAATTTAATAGAAAAAATAAAATATAAAATATTATTCTTTCCTAAAATTGGTTAAAACTGGTTATGTCACACGAAAGATTAATGGAATATATTAACACAATTTAAATTTTAAATTTTAATTAGTAATATTTTGCATATCAAAAGAGAGAAAAATATACTTAAATAAAAAATATATAACAATAATTGAAATTACTAATAAATCAATAAATAAAAACTTAAATTTAAAATCATCACTTGAAATGGCTCACCTATACTTTTCAGGCCGTAAGTATGTAAACTGGCGGTGAGGTGAGTGATCTTGTGTTTAATGGCACCGATCTCACTTCCGACCTTGTGAACGTCTAGCCATTCGTTGAAGATGCAAGCGAATCTTTTAAGGGTGTTTCGGAAACCCTTTTTGTTCCTTTTGGATGAAACTTGGATGACATAAGTTTCGAGGATGTCTTCGGTTTCATAAGCAAGTTTTCTGATTTCCGCAACCCAGGTGTTGACCCTCGCATCTACATGATGATCAGATTGTATAGCATAATCTGCGTCTTGTAAGAAGCATTGCATTCGCTTTAACTCGGCTCGGATTTGTTCAACTTGGCCGCTTACACGGTGTAAGAATTTAGCTTCTTCAGTTAACAAAATTTCCATTCCGATCTGAGGTCAATTCAATTGAACTCACACCAGTCTCCCTCAACAAAAAAATGTGTTCAAAAGGGTGGGTGGATGAAGGGTGGAGAAGAGGTGCCTTTGGGGTTGGAGACTGGACTGAACTGGTTGAGGATCTTGATAAAATGGTGATTGCCAGTTGGGTTAAGACTAGAGAGAGAGAGAGAGAGATTGATTTAATTAAGGGAGACGAGAGAGATTGATTTAATTATTACTTTTATATAAAATTACTTTTTTGCATATGAAAAATTCTATTTTATAATCTGATGTGTTATGAAATGTGTATATCCTATTTAAATTTTGAATTTAAATAAAAATTTAAAATAAATATAATAAAAAATAAATTTATATTTTATTTTTTTAGCCCTTATTCAAATATTTTATTCCGCTGCATGTTTTATACTTTGATTTACAATCACATTTATAACAAAAAGAAATATGATTTATTTTTAAAAACACATTTGTCGCTAATTTTTTTTTGTACACAAATACAATTAATTAAATAGGTTACAATTATTGGACTGACTTAATTTTTTTTTTATTTTATATATGATACACACAAATAACCCTACAAAATGAATGATTTTAATTATAAAAATGAAACATATGTTGGACTCCACGAGCCCATACAACAATCCAACTCAAAATTATCAAATCATTATAATTTTTAATTTTTTAAAAAAATGGAGGAATTATGGGACTCAAAAAAAAAAAAAAAATTACACAAATATAAAAGTGTATACGTCAAACTTTATATCCCAGCAACACTTTATTTATTCTTATCACAAAATTATTTACACTTTTTATATCTTTATAATTTTTTTTTTCTGTCCTACTGTATAATAATTCCCCCAATGAGAAAAATGATTTCTTGATTAGTTTATTCATGTGAGTTTGGAACCCAACTAATTTTGATTTTCAATATTTTTTATTTTTTTTGGGGTAAGTAATATTTTTTATTTTTATTTTAAGGATATGGAGGAGAGCCATTCCCCTCTTTTAGAACATCTTGGTGTAATTTAATATTGGAAAATTTAATGGTGTGTATCATATGTATCTTATTACAATTGGCATAATTTTTTTGCAAAATTTTATAATATTAATTACAAAATGCGTAGTTTCATCACAAATAAACGTTAAAAAAATGTTAAAAATTTTATAGTTCATGTAATAAAAGTTTATGGCTTAATTTCGATATTTTTTATTGCATCAATTTGTGGTGAGGTTATTTATTTTATGATTATATTACTAAATTTTGTAGTAAATATGGTACACACTATTGAAGTGGTGTTTGGAAGTAAATAATCTTTCGAAATGAGGGATAGTTCACGTGCTATTGCATTAGAAGACAGTTAAATTATACTTTACTCCCTTCAATTATATTGTCATGTATCACTTTATGCCCCTGCCTCCCACAATTAAAAATGGGGGAATTAATTGTCCATAGGATAAGGAAAAAAATTTACTAAAACATGGAGGGTGCAAATTGTTTTGTGGTGGGGTATAAGTGAAAATATGTATAGTGTAGACTTTCACCCCTTCATGTTTGTGTATATATATTTTTTGGATAATTCCATTTACACACAGCACAACTTCTCTGTACATACCATTTTCTCAATACACACCGCGCAAATTTTTAATACTTTGATTTTTTCTCACTGCACACTATTAATTTTTGAAAAATCATAAATTACCCTTATCTTCTTTAACTCTCTATCCCAAATCGTCAGCCACTACTCTATCTCCAGTTGCCTACCCTCCTCGCTGTCATCTACTCAAAGAGATGAAAAGTTGAGAATCAATTCTCCCTCTGCGATGGAAGAGCAAAGAATTGATTTAATGATTCGAGGTGAAAAAGAAGAAGAAGAAGAAGGATTTGTCAAAGACCAATTAGATTGGGAAAAATGGGTAAAGAACCTGAATCGACGAAGTTGAACCAGTCTTGATAGATTTTTTGGTGTTCTCTCCGCCACCCACCTGCGATCTCTCTCACATTTTCTTTGACCCACTTGCGATTTCTCGCACTTCCTCTTTCTCAATCGTGATTGTGAGATCGCGATCTACTCTCTTCGTCGGGCTGCGGCAACGCTGGGGAACGGCTCATGGAGGGGTGTGGAGAATGAAAGGGGTGGAAGAAGGAGAGTGCTAGAGAGGGAAGGTAGTTGGTAGAGGTAACAGAGATGGTGGGAAGGTGATGCGAGGGTTGTAGATGACGGTTTTTTTTTTTTTTTCTTTTTTTGAACAAGGGTTGTAGATGACGTTGCCGGTGCCAAATTTGCAGAGAGAATAAAGATGTGTAGGGTTTAGAAATATGCTCAAAATGGTAATTTGATAAAGGGATATAAGTGTAATAAAAAAAATTATGAAAATGGTGCATATTGAGAGGTTTGGTGGTGTATAAATAGAATCACCTTTCTTTCTTTTCTTTTCTTTTATTTTTTTTTTCTTTTGTTTCACTATAATGTAATTCCCCCACTAAAAATTGTAAAAACTAACCATCCTCATCTATTAATTTTTTATTTTTTATTTATGAAAATGGTGCATATTGAGAGGTTTGGTGGTGTATAAATAGAATCACCTTTCTTTCTTTTCTTTTCTTTTCTTTTTTTTTTCTTCTGTTTCACTATAAAGTAATTCTCCCACTAAAAATTGTAAAAACTAACCATCCTCATCTATTAATTTTTTATTTTTTATTTTTTTTTATTTTTTTAATTTGGACTGTCAGGACTAAAATACATCAATTGGATAAATTACATTCTATGTACTTAAACTACCACCTCATATCACTTCACTCCCTTGAACTATCACATAATATTTAATTTAGACTTTCTAATTTTTTTTTTCATTTTATAATTTTTAATTTTTTAGAAAAAAAATTGAAAACCAAACATCAAAATATTTTTGATTAAATTTAATTAAATGTTCACTAAAGACAAGAAATAGAAAAACATGTCAATTTTTTTATGTTTTTTAATTTTTTCATCTTTAGCAATTTAAAAAAAAATCTTCACAAATATTTTTTAAAATTTTAGGTGCATCTAAAAATTTAAATTTTTAAACTAAAATATGTAAAAAAATTACTCAAAATAAATTACGTGAAAAATTATTTTAAAAAAAAAAGCTAAAAATTGTATTTTAAATTAAGATCAAACATTTTTTTAAAATTGATTAGTAGAATAATATTGAGTGATAATTTCTGACTTTTGTAGTGTTCTTTTCTCCATGTTCTGAGGCACGACTTTCTTCATTCTTTTACCAGACAACCAGCCTCCTCTTTTGTTCAACTGTCTGCAAATGTCAACCATCCTCTTCACAACAAAACAAAACACAAACCCACAAGAAAGATAGTTCATTTGACCAATCACACCACAAGATCCCAAATAGATATAGCAAAATCAGTATGAGGTATGCTTTGGTATGTGTTCTCAAATGATGACATTTTCTTTTTCAAACATAATTTCAGGGGATCATGATAGAGAAAACAAGAGAAATAAAAAAGAAGTGGTTTTGTCAAGAAAGGTGAGAGGGTAATTTATATGCGAATTGGGCCGAGCTGGGCTTTTATGGGCCTCAGTACGAAGGGCTGAGTAAAGAAGTCATAAAGTTACTCTGGTCTTGGAGAGGCTTAGAGTTAGCCCGGTCTCAAGCCCAGAAGGTAGACCGGTCCGAGGGACTCTTGATGTTAGTCCGGTCGAAGGACGCTTTGTAGTTAGACCGGTTTAAGGATGCTTTGAACTTTTACCGGTCATGGCGCAGTAAAACAAGATCGATCTAAACCTTGATAAAAGATAGTTCGGTTTTGGGCATACCATGGTTTGTAGAAAACTATGAGCAGAGCACTGAACTGGTTATAGTTCGGCTAAGCATAGTCATGACTAGTTCGGTCGTATGGTAGATAGGCCAAGGAAGAACCATCTCACTTGGTTTAAGCAGTGAGGGGGGTGTTGAAGGATAAGCATTATCTTTCAAGAGTATGAATCCTAGGAGGACTCTGCATGGAGGAGTAAAAGTCCTACTAGGATTGTGCCACACAAAACCTATAAAAGCTCACAAACATCACCTATGGAGAGGTAACACAACTTTGGTTCTTGGAGACACAGCTTTTTGCCTACTTGTCTATTTTGCTGACTTAGGCATCGGAGGGGTTTCCGGCACACACCCGCCGGCTAGCTCACGTTTGTGTTTTCAGGGAGTAAAGCGACGACGTTTGGAGGAGCGCAGACTTGATCAACAGGATTATACGAGAAGATTTATTTCTTTCCCGTACAATTGGCACCGTCTGTGGGAAAAACAGACAGGACAAAACCTCTTGATCAAGCTTTACCTCTTCAGGAACAATGGCGCACAATGAAGAATTACCACAGTCCGCCATCGACAGGCAAACACCAGATGGGGGTGCAAGGCGTGAAGGACTACCTTCTATCCCTCCTATGGCGGACTTGGAGCCCCAACGACATAACTCCAGGAGGGATACTAGGGGAGGCGGACTAACAGCCCCCGTCACTCTCATTCACAAAGTCCTGACAGGCAAAGGCGGAGGATTGATCCTCAAGTTCTGGAGGACCGCGTGAAGGAGCAAGACGAATTAATAAGGAAGATGGCGGCAGACATGGAGGCCTTGAAGCGCCAGATGAAGGGAAAAGGAGTGGCGACAGGAGAGGGGCGCAAAAACAAGACGCCCCCTCGCCGCTCAAAAGACCGTGGAAGGTATTCCACACCATCACAAGCAGAGAGTAGAAGCCTTAGGACAGACGATACTCAGTCTAGAACCTCCAGAACTCGTTACTCCAGGTCTGAGAGAACGAGATCATTAAGGTCTTACACAGAGGGAAGTACTTACCGACCCTCGCACTCGCACCAGACATTATCCAGGCAAACGGAGTTGCCCAAATCATCCGATTTGCGGATCATGCTGGAAGAAAGGGCACGTTTGAAGGAAGATACTAGGGTGCGTGACCCTCGTAGAGTTTCTACCCTTCAATGATTGGCTCCTCGATCGCATGGAAGCGTCGAGGTTGGAATGCCATTACCATGCCATGCCTACGAACCAACGGACAAAGCATTAGCAAGGCTGCAGACCTCGCCGTTCGTTCCGACAATCGAAAACGCGCCCCTACCTACAGGCTTCCTTCAGCCCAAATTCACTACGTACGAGGGGAAAACGGACCCCTACATTCACCTAAGCCACTTCCGCCAGGTTATGGCGGTATATCGACGAAATGAGGCTCTAATGTGCATCCTCTTCCCGTCAAGCCTTGGCGATCTAGGCTTGACTTGGTTTGAAAAACTTCCAGAAGGCAGCATAGCCTCCTGGGCGCAATTGGCAGAGGCGTTTGTCACAAGGTTCAGAACAAACACCAAAACCCCGGTAGAGATTGACCAGCTACTCTCCATCGACATGGGTGAAAAAGAGACATTAAGGTCCTACGATAGTCGTTACTAGGAGACATTCAACCAGATTGGGGACTGTCCCACCAATCTCGCCATTGCACAATACAAGAGAGGCCTTCCGGTCGGGAACAGACTAAGGTACTCAATCACCATGACACCACCCCTCACCATGGAAGCCTTGATGGAAAGAATGCATCAACACATCAGGGTGGAAGAGGATGGCGCACGTGCCAAAGCAAAATCTGGCGCGACCACAATACCAGAAAAGAAGACCTCAGCAAAGGTCAACACGGTAGACGAGGCAGACGAGACAACGAAGAGGACCAGGATAAAAGATGGTTGAGAGTCCGCACTGCCATAACCACGGTCTTCAAGAAACCGATCTACCGAATTCTAAGTGAAATACGCGATGAGCCTTTCGTCAGATGGCCAGCTAAGCTAGGAGAAGTATAGAAAGATTACAACGAAAGGTCGCGATGCACCTTCCACAAAGAAAAGGGGCACCACACTGAAAATTGCATGCCATTAAGACAGCATCTGGAGGAGTTGGTGGCAGCCGGTCACCTGGATAAATACATTGAAGGAGGGACGCAATCAGCCCCCCAGGATCACAATAACCCTAATGGAATGCCAGTCGACGCCCCACCTCAAGGCATTATCAATGTGATACATGGAGTCTTTGAACCTGAGCGTGTATGCGAGCTCAGGGGATCAATCAAAAAGGCTGAACACTTAAGAGAGGTGCTAAGTGCCCAACCTGCCATCAGGAAGGGGAAGACAGAGGCCACAAACGTCATGTCTTTTTCGGATAAAGACTTGGAACAGATATATTGCCCTCACAATGATGCCCTGGTCATCACTCTCCGAGTCAAGGATTTCGACGTCAAGCGGATTCTGATTGACCAGGGTAGTTCATGTGAAATCATGTACTACGAAACATTTAAACAATTGAAGCTACAAGACAAAGACTCGGCGCCTGCCGTATCCACCCTAATTGGATTCAACTCCATGCTAGAATGGCCCGTCGGCAAAATAATTCTTCCAGTCAGGGCAGGAAGCGTGATGAAACAAGTGGAGTTTTGGGTATTGAAGGTCCCCTCCACTTACAACATCATCTTGGGAAGAACATGGCTTCATGCCATGAAATCAGTAGCATCATCCTACCATCAAGTAATGCGGTGCCCCAACAAAACTGGAGTAATTGAAGAGGTCTTTGGAGACCAGATTATGTCCAAGCAATGCTTTGTCACGGTGAATGGCAGCCGCGCTGCCAAAGGATACGTTCATTCGGTGGAAGAACCTGAGAGCAATGAACTGTTCACAGATGTAGGCAAAGCAGCTAATCAGAAAGCGGTGGAAGACTTGGTAGAGGTAAGAATAGATGAAAAGAACCCGGATAAGTTCTTTTTGCTCGGTTCATCGTTGTCCAGCACTGAGAGATTAGAGGTCTTGGAATTTTTAACCTCTAATATCGAAGTGTTTTCCTGGACACCATACGACATGCCAGGCATTGATCCTAACTTCATCTGTCACCAACTCAATGTCCACCCATCCGCCAGACCAATCAATGCACCCGTAGATCGGCACTCCACCATGCTGAGATAGTGGCGGAAGAAGTAGGAAACCTGCTAGAGGCAGGAGCAATCAGAGAGGTGCACTACCCAAGATGGATCTCCAACATAGTTGTGGTGCCAAAGAAGAATGGCAAGTGGCGTGTCTGTGTCGACTACAAAACAGTCAACAAGGCATGTCCGAAAGACAGCTTTCCTCTACCACGAATAGATCAACTAGTCGACCTAACGGCGGGGCACAACCGACTTAGCTTTCTGGATGCATACAGAGGCTACCATCAAATCACCATGTATGAACCAGGCCAGGAGGTCACATCCTTTATAACTCCAAGAGGACTATATTGTTACAAAGTCATGCCCTTTGGCCTAAAGAACGTAGGGGCAACATTCCAATGGATGGTCACCAAGATGTTTGAACCATTGTTAGGCAGAACAATGGAGGCTTACATTGACGACATGGTGGTCAAGAGCAAGGATGAGAATGACCATCTCAAGGACCTAGGCGAGATGTTTGAGATCCTGAAGAAGCACAAGTTGCGACTCAATGCGTCCAAGTGTGCATTCAGAGTAGGATCTGGCAAATTCCTAGGCTTCCTTATGACCAACAGGGGTATAGAAGCAGACCCCTCCCAGATCAAAGCAATCCAGGATTTGGAGAGACCAAACTCAGTAAAAGAAGTGCAGCATCTCACCGGCATGGCAGCTGCGCTCAATCGGTTCATAAGCCGGTCATCGGATAGACTACGACCATTCTTCCATGCCCTAAAAGCCAAGTTTGAGTGGGACGAAGAATGCGACCGCGCTTTGGAAAGCTTAAAGGAATATATGTCTTCTCCACCACTGCTGGTGACCCCAATTCCTGGAGAAGAACTCTTCCTGTACCTGACAGTCTCTCAGCATGCAATTAGCGTAGTGTTGGTCCGTGCGGAAGGAATCCAACATCTGCCCATCTATTATGTCAGCAAGACATTGCTGGGTGCCGAAACAAGGTACTTGCCACTAGAAAAACTGGCATTGGCCTTGATGATGGCCTCGAGAAAGTTATCACACTACTTTCACGCCCACACTATAGTTGTCCTCACAGCTTTCCCATTAAAAGCTTTATTTGAGAGGGCAAATTTTTCTGGGCGAATCTTAAAGTGGGCAATAAAGTTGGGACAATTCGACATCAAGTTCCAACCCAAAATCGCGATAAAAAGCCCAAGCTTTGGTAGACTTTGTCGCAGAATTCACCCCAGGAAGTCATCATATCTGCCCAGTCGACCTGACTGATACAACCAAACCAGGGATAGAAGTTGACACCAGGATAGCGCAACCCCTGGTACAGGATGTTCAGTCAGAGCCCATGGCAGACCAAAGTAAAGACAGAAAGGAAGAAGCAAACCATGCTACACCAAGCCAAGACTCACTAACAAATAAAGACTTGGTACAATCAGATAGCGAGGGGAAGACAGCAAATGTGGACCTTGAAGAAAACACCAGCAACATTCTTGACCCCACAACATCATCTGACCCCTCCACTTGCTGGAAGTTGTTCGTTGGTGAGATGTGGAAGCTCTTTGTGGATGGAGCATCCAACCGGCATGGTGCAGGACTTGGAATAGTCCTCATCTCACCAGATGGCCTGGTTGTGGAGCAAGCAATCAACCTTAGCTTCCCAGTATCAAACAACGAAGCAGAATATGAAACACTTCTTGCAGGACTCAAATCAGGATTCTACATGAAAGCCACCGAATTAATGGTCTACAGCGACTCACAGCTGGTGGTAAACCAAATTTCTGGCAACTATGAAGCAAAGGATGACAGGATGGCCAAGTACCAAGAATTGGTCAGAACAGAGATCAAGAAATTTGAAGTAGTGAGGATAGAACAGATTGGTAGGGAGGAAAACAGCAGAGCAGACGAACTAGCAAGCTTCACTTCAATGGCAGATACTTCCATCCCTCATCCGTTGCTTATTGACTACTTACTAAGACCAAGCATTGAAGACCGCGAAGCAGAAGAGGTATGTCGCGCCGAGCTAGGCCCCTCATGGATGGATCTCATCATATTATTCTTAAAAGATGGCGTCTTACCGGAAGAAAAGAAAGAAGCCAACAAAATTAGAGCAAAGTCGCAGCGATTTTGGCTCTCCCCATCCATGGCATTGTACAAAAAGTCATTCTCTGGACCTTATCTAAAGTGTGTTCACCCCAGCAAAGTGGAAGCATTCCTGTTCGAGATACATGAAGGTGTGTGTGGAAGCCACCAAGGAGGAAGATCATTAGCTTACAGAGCCATTTCACAAGGATATTGGTGGCCATACATGTAAGCAGACTCTGAGAAGTACGTGAAGAAGTGCGAGAAATGTTAGACGTTCGCACATCAAATACATCAGCCGGCCAGAGAACTCCTACCATTGACCAGCCCATGGCCCTTTGCAATGTGGGGCTTGGACATAGTAGGACCACTTCCAACAGCGCTCGGAAACAGGAAGTTCTTTCTCGCAGCAACAGACTACTTCACAAAGTGGGTGGAAGTAGAAGCATTGGCATCAATCAAGGAAAAAGATGTGAAGAAATTCGTCTGGCAAAATATCATTACTCGATTCGGCATACCTAAAGCCCTCATATCAGACAACGGCACCCAGTTTGATGGAAAAATCTTTAGAAGCTTTTGTGAAGAATACAAGATAGAGTTCTACAATTCTACACCAGCATATCCTCAAGCAAATGGCCAAGCAGAAGCATCAAACAAGGTTGTCTTGGATGGACTGAAGAAAAGGTAGAGAAGGCAAAAGGCAAGTGGGTGGAGGAACTTCCTCATGTTTTATGGGCTTACCGCACCACACCTCGATGATCAACAGGAGAAACACCATTCTCCTTAGCCTACGGCATGCAAGCAGTAATCCCACTGGAAGTTGGCCTCCCCACAATTCGAAGCAAAAATTTTGATCCAGACTTGAATGGAGAAGCCATAGCATTGGAGCTCGACCTCGCCGAAGAAATAAGAGAAAGAGCACTAGTCCACATTGCCTCATATCAACTAGAGTTATCCAGGAAATACAATAAAACAATACATCCAAGGCAATTCAAGATCGGAGATTGGGTGCTGCGTAAAGTGATGGGAAACACCCTGGTGCTAGGAGATGGCAAGCTAGGGCCTAATTGGGAAGGTCCTTACAAAGTGGTTGGGTTAGCAGGCAAAGGGGCATACCACCTTGAAGACAAGGACGACAAAGCAATCCCTAGGCCATGGAACACCGCCAATCTCAAGTTATTTTATTTTTAGCTTTCCCCTTTCAAACATGTGTAATTTTTTCTTTCCTCAATAAAACAAGTCAATTCTTTTCAGCATAGTTGTTTTCTGTAAAAGTTAGTTTTAGTGAAGTTAGGAACATTGCAAACACTTTACTTTAGGTTGGCTGGAAAAACCAATCTAAAGGTTGGCTGGATTAAACCAACACCCTTCCTAAGCCCAGGATAAGGATCTAGGCTACAGGACGTTTGGTCAGAATGACCAAATACTTTACTTTAGGTTAGCTGGAAAAACCAATCTAAAGGTTGGCTGGATTAAACCAACACCCTTCCTAAGCCCAGGATAAGGATCCAGGCTGCAGGACGTTTGGTCGGAATAACCAAACACTTTACTTTAGGTTGCCTGGAAAAACCAAACTAAAGGTTGGCTGGAAAAACCAACACCCTTCCTAAGCCCAAGATAAGGATCCAGGTTGCAGGACGTTTGGTCGAAATAACCAAACACTTTACTTTAGGTTGGCTGGAAAAACGAATCTAGAGGTTGGCTGGATTAAACCAACACTTAGTACTCTTGAGCCGAAGTAAGGACATCGGCTAAAGAGTGGTTGGCTGGATTAAACCAACTCTTAGTACTCTTTAACCGAAGTAATGACATCGGCTAAAAGAGTGGTTGGCTGGAATAAACCAACTCTTAGTACTCTTTAGCCGAAGTAAGAACATCGGCTAAAGAGTGTTTGACTGGATTAAACCACTCTTGGTACTCTTCAGCCGAAGTACGTTTATCGACTAAAGAGTGGTTGGCTAGTAAGCTCAGTCAGATTAAGACCAAAATAAAGTATCTCGGCTGAAAAATATTGTGTTTCGTTCAAGTTGCAGTTAGAAAGCATGCTCAAACAGGAAAGTAAACCAAGATTACAGTTGGAGCAATAGAAGTCATTAAAAAGTCATTACAGGTACAAGCATACAGATCAAACCGGAATAGAAGTTGAACAAAAAACAAGATGATTCTCATTAATCAAGTTCAAGGCGATTACAAGGGAGGGGCTCCCATCCCGGTTACAAGTCAAAGCAAAAAGAAGAAAAGGAAAAAAAATACAAAATCAGCTAAAAAGGTCATCTATTTCGACATCCAGCTCGGCATCAACTCGAAGTCCGGTTTCAGACGGAATTACAGTCTGAGTTGGGAGCTCGGTCTCGGCCTGGAGCTCGGTTTTAGCAAGTTGCTCAATGGTCTGATCTTCTACCGTAGGCTCTGCCCGAACTGATTGGTTAGCTGGAACATTGTCAACCAGAGTGTCAGTTGGCTCATTCTCTTCATCGTCGTCGTCAGACGCTTCAAGGAATTACTTCTGAAGATCGGCTGCATACTCCGCCAGTGAGGCCGAAATAAAATACTGAGGAGCATTGTAGACCTCGGTGTCGGGACCGCAACCGAGTTGCTCCACGGCACCCCTCCAGCCGCACTTGAAGAACAAGTCCTTCGCAGCTTCACACTGCTGGATGTATGCAGCTTCGTCTGCCTTGAAGCCCTTCAGCTCGACTTCTTCAGCTTTCTTCTTCAAAACATTTATTTCGACGTCCTTAACACCCTCAAGTTTCGCCAGTTCCCGCAAATACTTGTCTTTCATCTCGGTTAGCGCTCTTTGTTTGTCAATATTAGCCGAGGTAACTAGTCCGGTTAGACGAGTTATCTCGGCCTCCAGCTCGGCCGTCCTTTGTTGGGATTGATTTAGTTCGGCAGTCTTGGCTTCGGCTTCCGTCATGGCTTGCCTAGTTGTTTTCCTTAGCTCCAACACTCGCCTGTGAGTGATATTGTTTTTCTGAATGGCCTGCAAAAGAATTATTTCTTTTTAACCGAGCTAAAACTTGGAAGAATTAGAAAGATTGAAAAAACCTACTTACCAGAATCATTGATTTCGTTGAAGACCGGATGGACTTCAGTTCGGTGTTCAGTTGGTTGTGGTGGTGCTCCATGTCTTTTGGAAGACACACACTCTTGGCCAGATTGAAGGCCAGTACGTGATCCTTCTCTGCGACCACCGAGTCGGTGTCCTGGATATCTCAGTTCTGGAAAGTGAGCTTGGGTGCCCACTTGGAAGAGATAGATTGGTCGGATCGCTCCGGCTGAGGGCTCGGTGGAAGGCTTGGTGGTGGAAGAATGGTCTCATCTTCATCCACAAGGCGCTGCTCAGTTTGGCTAGTCCGGGCACGCTTGTTCACCCGAGATGAGGAAGGCTGTTGAGAAGGAAGGGCTACAACGGCCTGTTGCGTTTGGCTTGGTGGCGGTACTTCGGATCTGTTGGTTTCGGTCAAGAGGGCCCTGACTTTGTTTCTCTTTGGCCATTTCTTGTTCGGCTGTGAGAGGGACTAGGATAATTTGGGGTAAAGTTGGGTCCGGTTCTGGGGCGTCCTCAAGCAGAAAATCTGTTACTCTGGCTTTTCGGCGACCGCTGTAACGGTATGTCAGCTCAAAATTAAGAAGTTTGGCCTAACTTCTTTCTGAAAAACTTAGTGCGGCGCGAATGTTCAGGTTGGGGTAACTATACAAAGATTGAAGATGGGCTGAATTTGCATTAAGAAGACTAACTGTTAGTTCGGTTCAGGAGCAGGTAACCGAAATAAAAACAAAGCATGTGAACAAACCGAAGTAATTATACCAGGTTCTCCTTTATTCCAGTTTATACTTCGGCCATGGATCTGGGCTTGCTGGTCTTCAAAATTGCCAGACACCCAGAAAAAGTCATCATCGTTTAAGTCTTTATCCGGCGTATCTTTTATTATTTTTTTCTCTGCGACGGCGTATCCTAAGGTAGTAGACCCAGCCGTCATCTTTGGAGCCAATGGAGTATTGGTGGAGTATTTCAGCTAGACCGAGGTTATGACCGACTCGGCGGTTTAGTTTGGCTATTCCCATTATTATACGGTAAGAATTGGTGGAAAGCTGAGTTGGGCATATTCTGGTTTGTCTTAGGAATTCACAAATCAAGGGTTGAACGGGAAATCTTAGTCCGGTTTCTATTATTGATAGGAGGGTGAAAGGTACATAGCCCTCTTTTCTCCATGGAAGGGTATCTTGTTTGGCCAGAATAAGTTGGACGTCGTCAGGGATGTTGTAATCCCTTCAGAATTCGGCTAGGCCACCAGGGGTTTCTACCAAAAACCTATACTTCCCCATTTATTTTTTAAGTTATGGATAAATTAGTTTGGTCGCAAAACTATGCTCAGTAGCTCGGTTAAGCGCGCAGTGGAGTGCCTGGGCAACCTAAGTCTGCAAAGTGGAAAACAAAGGGGTTAAGCACAGATCATTGGATCGTGCTACAAAATAAAAGCAAGAATAGGAGTCCTACTTCGGCTATGTGGGATGCTACAGGTTCTGTCTCGGTTTCAACAAGATGCTTAGAAGCTCGGATTGAGCAGGGGGTTCGATAGCTCGGTCTTGGTGAGCGATTCGTTATCTCGGTTAAAGAGAAGGCTCAGTCAGACCGGTTGAGCCTCTAGGTGCAGCTTTCTGAGTTCAGTCTAAAAACTTAGAAAGCTGGCTTAGCCCCAAAGACCTAGCTCGGTCGAAAGATAAGGTTTCAGTATGCTACGTTCGGACTTAGTTCGGTTCGTTTACCTCGGCTAAGGTCTATCAAGAAGTGGTTTGACTTATTGAAACTACTGGTACCAACATGGAGTGCTAGTTCGGTTAAAGTCTCTGATTGAAGGACATTGACTACAAACTACTTTTTAGTTCGGTTATATGGTAATTGTGGATCAAACTAAGTGTTCTGCAGACGACTTCATGAAGTTTATGGGGTTCTTATGAAGTTTTTTCCTAGAAAACGCAAGGTAGAGCAAGAAAATATGTTTTGCAAAAACAGAAACAGTGTGCCAAGAATGAAAGAAAGCAAATGCAAAGACCACAAAAGCAAAACAGGTTTGAAAAACTTACCAGGTGAAGAGAAGGAAATGGAAGTAGAAAATTGCAGCGAGCACGAGCTTCACAGTTGCAGAGGATGGAGAACAATGGAGGCAAAGGGAGAGAAGAAAGAGTGAATGGTGTAAGTGATTCAGAAACAAAGGGTTATTTTGTGGAAAGAGAAGGGGCAAAAGGCGGGAACTGTTCAAATTATGCGAAGTACGAGGGCGGCGTGACAGCTGCAATAGGCCAATAAGGGCGTGCCACGTGTCATGGGAAGGACAAACAATTCAGTTCCTGTGATTGAAGAGACGTTGTGACCGGACAAGCACAACTCGGCTTAAGCTTATCTCGGCTGAGAGGGTTAAAAGTATATAGCTCGGCTTTAAAGGCTTCAGAGTTTTAGCTCGGCTGGAAAGGCTAAAGGGTTTTTTTTTTAGCTCGGCTACAAAAATAAAACTTTAGCCCGGTTTATAGACAGGTAATCCCTATCATGCTACGCAAATGGAATTAAGGGGGAATTGAGAGGGTAATTTATATGCGAATTGGGCCGAGCTGGGCTTTTATGGGCCTCAGTACGAAAGGCTGAGTAAAGAAGTCATAAAGTTACTCCGGTCTTAGAGAGGCTTAGAGTTAGCCCGGTCTCAAGCCCAGAAGGTAGACCGGTCCGAGGGACTCTTGATGTTAGTCCGGTCGAAGGACGCTTTGTAGTTAGATCGGTTTAAGGATGCTTTGAACTTATACCGGTCATGGCGCAGTAAAACAAGATCGGTCTAAACCTTGATAAAAGATAGTTCGGTTTTGGGCATACCATGGTTTGCAGAAAACTATGGGCAGAGCACCGAACTGGGTATAGTTCGGCTGGGTATAGTTCGGCTACGCATAGTCGTGACTACTTCGGTCGTATGGTAGATTGGCCAAGGAAGAACCATCTCACTTGGTTTAAGCAGTGAGGGGGGTGTTGAAGGATAAGCATTATCCTTCAGGAGTATGAATCCTAGGAGGACTCTGCATGGAGGAGTAAAAGTCCTACTAGGATTGTGCCACACAAAACCTATAAAAGCTCACAAACATCACCTATGGAAAGGTAACACAACTTTGGTTCTTGGAGACACAGCTTTTTGCCTACTTGTCTATTTTGCTGACTTAGGCATCGGAGGGGTTTCCGGCACACACCCGCCAGCTAGCTCACGTTTGTGTTTTCAGGGAGTAAAGCGGCGACGTTTGGAGGAGCGCAGACTTGATCAACAGGATTATACAAGAAGATTTATTTCTTTCCCGTACAAAAGGAATTTGCCAAACAAAACACGTAGGGTAAAGAATCCTAACAAGACGGTTTGGTTAATTGTGTGTGTGTGTGTGTGTGTGTGTGTGTGTGTGTGTGTTTGTGAGAGAGAGAGAGAGAGAGAGAAAATTCTGTATACTCTGGAATGTGCATAAGGTGTTATGTTCCCCTCATCATGTTTGTAGAATTTTAAGGATCAGTGGATTGCATGCCCAACCTTTCATTATCATATTTATTCATATATCACCGAGTGTCTCTATTTACACACCACCTTTCATCTCAAGACACACCATTTTCTAAAAAAATATAATTACAATTATATCCCTCAATTAAATATCCAACTTACCCTCATTTTCTTTCTTGAAACCCTAACAGCCACCCCTTACCTCACCTGAAAATGTGTTGTTGCCGCCATCACTCCCAGCACAACGCCAGCCATTTCTTAACTCCCCACTTTCGTGATCCCTCTCCACAGCCACTCAACGATTGATATCACTTCTCTTTCCATCGCCCTTCTTTACTTTACTGTTCTTCCCTCTTCTTAGAACCACCGCAACCCCTCATTCTCCAACCAGAACCATTGTCATCTCCTCTACCTTGTGCACAACCACCACATCTCCCATTTTCTTCTTCTAAAATCGTAGCCCTCTTTCGCCGCCCACAACTACTAGATCGCAAACCATGGTCGGTTTGCAACATCCGAACTTGCGACTGAAGTTCGTTCTGCAACTTCCGAACATCGTAAACCAATTCGGAAGACAATATCAGAGCATTGATAATTTGTTCGACGCTGGTTTTCCGCCACTATCTCTTCACTTCTTCGTTGAATCTCTTTCTTTCTCTTGCTCAAGATTTGCAGGGTTGGGGGTTGTGGCATTGACAGAAGAGCGTTAAGGAAGGGGTAATGGGGAACATGAGGGAGTTGAGAAGAATTGATGAGAAAAAAAGATGGCTAAATAGGGGAAGAGACAGTGCCAGCGATGGAGAAATGAGGGGATCGGGGAGTGACGGTACCGATGGTGAAGAAGAGAGAGGAAAGGAGAGGGGCTACGCCGGCGACGAAGTTGGGTTACAGGTGGTGTTGGTGGTGGGGTATGTGACTAAGGGTAAAAATGGAACATTATAGTGTGTACTGAGCAAATTTTTTATTTTTTAAATTACTAAAGAGGTGCCTTGAGTAGTGGTGTGCCTTAAAGATGAAAAGTGATGTGTAAATAGAGGCACTCTATATCACCTATCTGTTCAATTGATTTGCCTATTTTGTCCATCTAATCTATCTATTTGTCCAAATCACCACCACCAATAGTTGTGTCAGCAACTTTATGGTGACTTTTCCAACCATTTTCCAGCAGTGGTCTTTATATTAGAGGTGTTTGAAAAGAGAATTGAACTAAAATAACTCAATAAAAAATAAAATAAATTAAAATAATTAATAAAATAAAATATCACATATAATCAATAATCATTTGAATTTTTCAAAGTCATCAAATTAACCATCCAAATAAGGACAATATTTATTCGGGGGCTGAAATTTTGGTTACAGGTAGAGAGACTAGAGAGACAGAAAACAGGAAGCACCAAACTGTCTCACTACACAGTTCAAAAAAAACCAAAAAAAAAAAAAACTCCAACTACTAGAGATAGATTAGAATTGAGAGAGAGGTTTTTAGAGAGAGTGGCAACAGCTTCGTGGAGTTCGTCAACTCTTGTCCAGTCCCAGATTAGCGGGTTTGGTGGAGGTCTTAGACAATCTCGTTCTCATCCTAATTCTCTCACCTTTACAAGGTACTATATTGGGTTTTTCACATTTTGATGATATCTTGATGCTCCTTGGATTTTGATTCCTAGTTTTTTTCTTATATATATATATATATGGATACTAGTCCTATGGAGTTTTGAAGATTGAAACACCATATTGATTATGTTCTGATTTTCAAAACCCCAGTAGAGAAACCAAATGGATTCTTTTGGCCTTGCGTCGAAGTGCTTGGATTATTCAGCTGATTAGTTGCAATATGTTATAGTATTAGGTAACAATCAATGAAGGTACTCTGCATTTTCAGGGATTTATGGGTTTGTTCTTAATGAATTGTAATTTATCATTGAGTAAATTCCGCTCTACCCCTTGTGGTTTTACCTTAAAGCATTTTACTTGTAAATAAATTGAACTAAAATAACAATATGTTTTTAGAAATTGCAAAAAGAATTGAACACCCTCAATACTATAACACTGTCTTACTCCCTAGTCCCCATTGTAACACCCAGCAAAAATCATGGTTTTAAGTTCTAGCAATCCCACTGCATCACATGATACACATTTGATTTTGGGTTTGAATTTCAACCATTGTAACAACCAGCCTAAATCATGGTTTTAAGATCCAATAATCCCATTATATCACATGATACACATTTGTTTTTGATTTTGAATTTCCAATTTAAATTTGAAATTCAAACCCAAAGAAATTATGTATATATATGTGTAATGTATGTAGATATGCATGTGTGTTGTTTATATGTATATTGTTTACTTCAAATACAAATAACCTAAGAGATTAGTTGAAAAAGGAAAAAAGGAAAACGAAGATGATTCAGGTGCAACAATCTACACTTTGTTTTGTTTTGTTTTGTTGATTCTTTTCCCTAAAAAAAATTAAAGAAAAAAAGAAGAAGAAAATATTTCTTTGCTTCAAGCTCACCTCCATTTCATCAAAACTTGCTTATGTTTCTATAATTAGTGATTTTGAGACAATTTTTGCAATGAATGTTGTAAATAAATGAAAGTTACTTGTGAAAAAAATTTGTGAAACCCGAGTAGTGCTGAAGAGGAGGTGGCAGGCATGGTAGAGAGGTGGGGGATGGTGGGAGATGTGGGGGGGGATAGTGGTGAGAGAGAGTGGGTGAGTTAGGGTTAGGGTTTTCAAATGGGGAAGAAGAAAATGAAATGGAAAATTTGTCTTTTTACACTAAAATTTAACTTTTGACTCTTTGTTTTTCATGCCAACACTTAAAATAGGCTCGTGTGACACAAAATCTGTCAAATTGGACAAAATTGGTAGCAGTAGAAAGGTAAAGTGCAAAATGGGTCAAAATCACGTGAGGGCACTTTGCATATATTTAAATGTTAGAGGAAAAAAAAGCCCTAAGCCAATACTGTAAATAACATTTAACTCTTATAATTTTTACTTAGCTAAAACCCAAAAATAGAATTGATATACTGAATTTAAGAAATTTCAAGTGGAAAGCTTTGTGCTTGAAAGAGTCAAGTTCGTGGAGTGTGTTAGCCTCTTACTCATTTAACATGTTTGTGTCAAATTGATGAATGGTATTTTTTGAGTTTTGCTCATTATTTGTTTGTTAATATACTATACTAAACTGTACTTCAGTGTAATAGCTGGTTGGGCCATGATTCTCCTCAAGAGCTAGGCAAACATTGCCACAGGGCTTAATCCACGTAATAGAGCTACATAACCCAATACCATCATACTTGCGTTGCGTGCATTATTAACCACTCAGATTGAATTTTAGTTGAAGTCATCAACAAATTCTTAGGGCTCTATAACCATTTTACGATTTTCTTTTAAACATATTAAAAAAAATTAGGGGTATATTGAACTTACTTCCCAAACTAATTGAAAATGTAGTTTCTAAACATGTTTTCTTGAAAGCATGTTTAGTAACCATGCATTTGAGTTTCCTATTTATATTCAAACTCTGGTGGAAACATGATTACTAATCACGTTTCTAATAAAAAGTGTGGCCAGCAACCACGCTTTCTCCACACTTCAATTATTAGCACACTTCTCCAAATCTAATTTCAAAATGAGGAAATTTAAAAGCATGTTTAGTAATGGTGCTTTCACGTAGTTTGGGACTTTATAGCAAAAAACTCCTATGGGGGCCTTGCTCATCACTTAGAACCTTGCTCCCACCCCCGTCCCGGCCCCCCTCGTGCCCCGCTTTTTCTCCCAACAAAAAAATCTTCTATAGGGCCTTTGCTCCCCCACTCCCATTCCTGTCCCCACCCAAGCCCTTGCTTTGGCTTTGTGCAACTATGGTTTGCGAATAAAATGCAAAAGATCCCTAGTTTTTTAAACAAAGTTTTGTAAAAACATAGAATGGTTAAAAAGCCAATTCTTAGCTGCATGATGAAGTAAAAAAATAATGTTGCTCCCTTGAATTTACCTTATATTTCCATTATTTTGGTGGTTGAAAGCGCTATGCAAAACAATATTTTAAAATTTTCATTGAACATTTGCCCAACTTCTGTTTGTTGTTAAATAGTTTCTTTGTAATGAATTCCTAAAATCCGTAAAATTACACTTAGATATTATCAGATTCAAATATCCATTGATTCTGATAATATCATAACCTTAAAATGTAGATTGGTGGTTTAACCAAAGTTATACCTTGAAAAAGTGGAATGGTTAAGTAGAACTTACATACCCATCCAACACAAATGGCACAAGGCTTTGTTGAGTTGGATAAGTTGAATTGAGTTGTGTTTGAGAGGGGGGTGGGGGGAAACCTGAGGTGGTACTTGAAATAGTATCTCACATATCAACCAAGGAATTGAATGCTACTAAAGTAGTGCGCTTGTATATGGATGTCCTTTTCCCCATTTGTCCATGGTTCTTGGATGACATCATATCAATTATCAATGTTCAATCCAACATCCATACACAGTTTTGCTAACTATTCTACAACATAAAAGAGAGAAGATATGAAAGAATTCCCTGGCAAGTTGGCATCATTCGGCTTTTTCCTTTAATTGGGAAAGAATAAACAAGTCACTCTCTTTCAATCCTAATACTATAATTTGATTTTCTAGAAGGATATAACTTGAGGATGGAAGATTATTTCATGTTATGGTGTTTGGCACAACAAACATAACATGAAGTAAGGTAAGTAAAATTCTTAATACAACTCAATGCATATTATATAATTGGTCCACTTTGAAATTAGGAATTTTGAAATTTTTTAAGGTTCATGCAGGAGTTGATTGCTATGGAAAACCAACCTGAATTGGCAGGTCATAGTGTCTCATTGTGTGTTTATGAAAAATGGCCCAGAAGGGGGTGATAAGACTGTTCTTTTGTTTTTTCTTCACTAGTCCTCAATGACCAATCTCAATTTTTCTAACTATTCAGTATGTTTAAACTTAGAAAGTGATTCAATGTGTCTTACACCCTATGAGTTTATAACTTACACTTATGATATCTAATTGAATTATAGAAATATATCTATCAAAGGTTTACAAGTTGTGCTTACTTTTCTAGTTAATTTATCTCAATTATCTTTAATTTTCTTAGTTGGTTAATTAGAGCTAGCTTTTATTGTTAAGTCTAATGTAAAAGTGCTTATGTGAAATCAAGTTCAATGGAAGGACACTGACTCAATTCTCAATTGATCACAATTGAACATACGCATGATCTTTCGAAATATATGATCATTCACATAAACAATTATAGAGATTTAAACGATGGCTCAAATGCATACATTCATCTCATACATTTAACATATTAAAAATAAAGAGCAAGATTGTAAAGACAGGAAGAAATAATATATAGTGGTTTGGCCACTCTTCTCCAACCTTCTTGGGTGAAGCATCCATGATTCATCCAAACGACTAGTGACTTACAATGGACACGTCAGTACCCACCTAATTTCTCCTCACAAAGACAATCTCTAGGATTTGAAGAATGTTTCTCCTGGCGTAACCTAAAACCCACGAATCTACCTATTGTCTCCTATTCAAGTACTACACTAGGATTTGAAGAAGGTTTCTCCTAGGCTAACCTACAACCTACTAATCTCCCTAATATTTGGTCCTGAAGAGCAACACTATGATTTTTTCTAGGTTTTCACACAAAGGGCTCACCTAAAACCCACTACTTCAAGTCTATACCTAGAACCCACTATTAAGCATATATATTTTGGATATTATTATTTATTATTAGAATAGTTTAGTCTTGTCTCAGGAAACACAATGAATAGGCATACACTTCTCTCTTCAATTTATGAAGTCCACCATAATATTAGGTCCCTCTACTTAATTCTAGAACCCTAAAGTAAAATTACATTAAAAGACATTATTAAATGGAACACCCACCTATCAATAAGAACCAATACTCATAATATTGGACACTCACCCCCACCTCCAACTCCAACTCCAACTATACGTATTCCATATTTGTAAACCCTAAACCTATTACTTTTCATAACCAATTAATATAAACCCTAAATCTATTATTTTTCATAATCATCTTAAATCCTGAATGTGTCATCTTCATCACCATCATCAACGCTATTGAACTTGAAAGTTTTGCTTCAAGTATAACGTATACTTCATCACTTATTTCACTGTGTAGAGCAATGGAGGATGAGGACAACAATTCTAGTGAGACCGGCATTCTATTGGTAAGTTTATATGTCTTGTATTAACATTCTCGGTCATTTTCGATCGTTCTTGTTTCATTCGAGCTGTTCTGTACTGGTTTGCTGGCTGTTAGAATTATGTTCGGTAATACAGTACTGAACATAATCCTTTCGTTCAATACATAGGTTTCGAACATTAATGCAGGTAATCAGTTATGTAATTTTCTTTGCTAAACTAACTTAGAATGGAAAAGAGTGAATTGGAATGGGTTTAAGTTATGTATTTTGAATGGATTTAATTCATGTTATTTTAAGTTGTGAATTGGAATGGATTCAAGTTACACGGTGATGAACAAATTTTGTTCGAACATACAGTGCTGACAGGATCATTATTGTTCGACAAAACAGTTCTGAACAATATATTTTTTTTTGACTACACAGTGGTGAACAAATTGTTTTGGGCTACATTTAGAATTCTGATGGCGATTCAGACGATGATTCTGATGGCGATTCAAACAATGATTCTGTTTTTCCTCATCTTGCAAACGGTTATGCAAATCCCGTAGAAATTGGAGTATCTTTGATCGATCTCAGCGATGACGAAGATACAAAAGGCAACAAAGAAGATGATGATGAGAGGATGTTCGAGGTTACTAATTCGGCGATACGGAGAGCGTTAAGAGAAGATGAGAGTCGTCGAAATGCTCCGTTGACGGCCGAGACGGCGACGAGAGTGATGGAAGGTTGGGGTCCAAGAATTCCATACTGGACCAAAGCTCCAAACTCTGAAGATTGAGTGAGTTAGGGAAGGAGAGAGATGAAAAATTAGGTGGGTGTGCATTTCATTGTGAAAATATTATGAATATGGGTAGATTTGGTAATAAGTGGGGTGTTCAAAAAAATATTATTAAAATTTAGAGTTTAGTGTTGGGGTCCAAAGAAATGAGGGATCCAAAGAATTTTGGTAGGTGCTAATAGCAACCCTCTTGTTTAGCTTAGATATATATATTTCACTTTGTAACCTTTATTAGTTATGCTTAATATACTACCGTTATTTTTCTCTTTTCTGAATTATCATGGTATCAGAGCTAGGTTTTAAGCCTAACCTTAGACGTTGATGTTGCAAGTGTCAAGCGACTGCCACAGTGTCCAGCGACCGCCATAGTGGCCCACGACTGCTGGATTGCTTCTGGGTGTGTTCGGAATTAGCCTCAGGTTGCAGATATTCCCATTCGAGTTGTTAAACTCGTCTGGTGCTGTCCTCTCTTCTTCATGATCATTTGGCTGTTCCTTCCTCTTCGTGACTCCATTGATGCTCTCTTTTTTTTTTTTCTCTCTCTCTCTCTCTCTCTCTCTCTCTCTTCATGGTTTCATTGTAGACTGGTTTGGTGGGCTTGATTGCTATTTTTGTTGCAACAGAAATTCAATTCCGTAGTTTTGTTTTGCTGGTTTCGTTGTCTTCCCTGCTTTACTGGAGATACTTTGATTGCTTCGTTTGGAGTTTGTTGCCCTGCTGCTGTCTCTCTGTTCTGGTTTTGGTCTGTTTTTTTGGCTGGTGAGTTTCTCTTCTGTGTTTTCTTCATCATGACTGGTGGTACTTCTGATTCTCTCCAAGCCATTGGTGTTAAGTTAGTAGGTGATAATTGTACCTATTGGGCATATGTTATGAAGAATTTTCTTTTTGGTAAAAATGTTTGGACCTATGTTACTGGTGAATCTTCCATGCCCTCTGATGTTAAACTTGAAAACTTTAATGCGCTTCTCTCTACATGGCAAGTCACTACTGCCAAGATTGTTACTTGGATCAACAATTCTGTGGATCAATCGATTGGTATTCATTTTGCAAAGTTTACTACTGCCAAAGAAATTTGGGATCATCTCTCTCATCTCTATGTTCAGTCCAATTTTGCAAAACAATATTAGTTAGAACATGAGATTCTGGCTACTTCTCAAGGTGAGAAGAGTATTCAAGAGTTTTATTCTGTTATGACTGGGTTATGGGATCAAGTGGCCTTTACGGAGCCTAAGGCATTGAGTACTCATAAGAGTATTGTACTTATCGTGAGGAGTAGCATTTGGTTCAGTTTCTTATGGCACCTAGAGCTGATTTTGAGGGACTGCGTGGTACCATTCTTCATCATAGTCCTCTTCCCACTTTTGACTTTGTTGTGAATGAATTGTTAGTTGAAGAAACTTGTTTCAAGGGCATTCCAAGCAAAGGTTTACTTCCCTTGTCGAGTCAGACTATTCTAGCTGTCCCTTCTAGTAATCAGAGTCGCTCATTCGTTCGCATACCGCTGGATGGATGTAGTTTTTGTCATCAGAAAGGTCATTGGAAGGCTCAATGTCCTCGACTTACTGGACGCTCTCATTCTGGTTTATCCTTATCTTGGAAGAAAGGTAATGATCGCTCCTCTGTGTCGTCGATGCCTTGGAAAAAGGGTTGGAACTCCTATACTGCAGCCACCATTCCCTCCGTAGAGGATACAGGCCCTTCATTGACTTCTCTTGCTGAGCAGGTTCATGCCATGCAAAAACTACTCTCTGCCACTACGCCTGATGCCCTCTCGGTCTTTTCCTCTTTAGGTTTGCCTCCCTCTTCTTCTTCAGGTATTTCTCGGTCCACTTGGGTCTTTGACTATGGTGTTTCCTTATTAGAAGGGACGGTGATGTCACGACCCAAACCCGCCCCCATGGGTTAGGGATGTAACCGGCCAGTAATCCTAAGATTACCTACGGCCTCAAACCAAAACAGACTAAACACATCAGAGTAAAGGGGGCCAAAAGGGAAGCAAAATTTAAAACTTTGTCCATAGAGCTGTGCTTACATGGCACATCAAAACAAACCATACATATGTACGTTAATAACTCACAACAGAAACATAGTGACATAGGTTCTGTACAGACAGGATCATCCAAAACTAAGTCAACCCATAAAAACTATAAGCAGACATATACAAAACTTCGCCAACCTGACAAAATGTAAATACATAACAAAAGGGCAAAGACGGGTCTCGTGCGTGAGACACAAGGGCTGACTCTCTCAAAACCTTAGTTGTTCCATACAAACTTCACTGAGGCTGGCTCTAGACTTCTCTTGGATCACCTACAAACACATGAATGAGTGTGAGCGAAAGCCCAGTGAATAATATCAAATCAAATACAGAAGTTATATAACAATGTAGAACAACATGTTCCAAACGGCCTTAGGCCCAATTCATATTTCCATTTAACAGATATATAACTATACGAAATTCAAATCAAGTGACTGTAGTTCCAAACATTCTGGCCCTTGGCCCATTCAGATTTCCATTCATGTCAAAAAGGCCTTCGGCCCATTCATTTATGTCAAAACAG
>NW_021027471.1:402508-453103 GCF_004153795.1 Camellia sinensis | reverse complement strand
TGTCAGACTTTTGTCCACAATCCCAATTAGCAACTCATAAAGCTTATAAGGGAATAATAATTGAACATTCACAATCATTCAAATATCGATATTACTCACAGTGATCGGCTTGTGGATTTGCCCTGGAGCTTGACCCTACGCATTTCATGAACACAAAAGGGTCACTAACAGTTCAATCCGTTCCTTGATTCACATATTCCACTTTAGGCTTTATTCTTATCTCATTAACTCATTTACAATGCTTAACATATGCCTAAGAGTGGTTACAAGTGAAAGAGAACGGAAAAATATAACACAGAATGCATTTTCAGAGTTTCAGAAAACAGGATCCCTGCTCGAGCGTGGAATACCCCGCTCGAGCTGACCCTTAAGGCCTACAAAAGTGCTGGTTGCATCAAAAATACGCTCGAGTGTTAAATAGGGCGCTCGAGCGGAAGGCCTGTCTACAAAACTCCCCACTCGAGCACGAGATATCTCGCTCAAGCGGAAATCCAATTCTGCAAAAAGTGCTGGGAGCACGATTTTCCCGCTCGAGCGACAATCACCCTGCTCGAGCGAACATCAAAAATCTGGGTTTTCCAGATTGAGTTCTTGAGCTCCCTTCAACATTCAAACCATCATTTCATGCTCTTAATGGCTCCAATTTCACATATACTTGTACTAACATGGTATAAACACCAAAACACATCTTCATGGAACTCAATTTCAAGGATTTAACACATGCATGGCTCAAATTGACACCAAACTCAATTCTAGCATACAACTTCATGCATTCAAAGCTCTTATCTTCATAGATTGTACATGCATGTGATGTCTAGCTCCCATTCTCAACTTAGATGATACCAATGTTGATTATACATGAGCTTCAACTACAAATTTACATGGACCACACCCCTTTGAGCTCAAACATGCAATATTCAAAGCAATTACACACACATTGTGTTCAAATATGGAAATTCATAACAATTCCTACATGCATGTGTTCTAAGACTTCAAATTTAACAAAACCAACTCAATTCATGTTCTTTAACATTTTTCAACTTTGAACTTACAAATTACAAACAAGAGTCCTTGAATTCACTTACCTAAGAGCTTCAACACTCAAGCTCTAGCCAAATCTTGAGCTAGATCTTCAAGAGATTCAAGTCTTGAACCAAAATTGTACAACTCTCCCCTTTTTCCTTCTATAGCCGACCCTCCCCTCTCTTATCTTAGAGTTGAAATCAGCCCAAATGAATATAAAAAGGGAATTGAGTGTAGAATGCCCATTTAAAATAAGTCCCACTAGCCAAAAATATAAATATCAAATAATTGGGCACTAAACCATTAATTAACTCAATTTAATCTGACTCGAATCAATTTTCAATTAAATTCCACCATAGGCTCTAAAAATTATGCCAATCACAAAGGCGTAGTCAATTTTGGGTTCTGTGGCCGATAGGGCCCTCAATTTAATTCCCAAAGCAGATTATTCCACAGATATTCCCACGGTGAACAGATAGAACTTACAAACCACATATTTTCACATAATGGAACACAAAATCATATCATATTAAGGACCAATTAACATATTACGGAACAGGGGTATTACAGGTGACATCTTGGAACTCCAATGATGTTTCCTTATTTACTTCTATTTTTTCCTCCTTTTTCCACTACCACTGTTATGACTGCTAAAGGCATTCCCATGCCTTTCGTAGGAATTGGTTCTATTTTGATTGATTCTCTCTCTCTTTCTAATATCTATTGCATTCCTCAACTGACTTTAAATCTCATTTCTGTTAGTCAACTTTGTGAGCTTGGTTATCATGTTCACTTCTCTTCTTTTGGTTGTGTTGTGCAGGATCCTTATTCCAGACAACAGATTGGGATCGGTCGTAAGTTGGGAGGGCTATATGTTCTTGAGCAACTTCATGTTCCATCGCTTGCTGCAACTTCTGTTGATTTGTCCTCTTTTCGTCTTAGTTCTCAGTCCTTTGAGTTTTATTTATGGCATTCTCGCCTTGGTCACATTTCTCGCTTTCGTTTACAATATTTAGTTTCGATTGGTGTTTTGGGAAATTGTAGTACTCATAATATTTCAGATTGTAGTGGTTGCAAACTTGCAAAATTTACAGCTTTACCTTCTAATAAAAGTACTACTATTTCTTCTGCTCCTTTTGATCTTGTCTATTCTGATGTGTGGGGTCCTGCACCTATTCCTACTAAACGAAGTTCTAAATATTATGTGTCCTTTATTGATGATTATACTCATCATTGTTGGATTTATCTTAGGAAACATCGGTCTGAATTTTCCTCTATTTGTTTTTTATTTTTCGTGCCATGATTCATACACAATACACTGCTGTTATTAAATGTTTTTGTTGTGACTTAGGTAGGGAATATCGGGATACTAGCTTTCTTCAATTATTACAATTTGATGGTACTCTTCAGCAGTCTTCCTGTACTGAAACACCTGAACAAAATGGTATGGCTGAACGTAAGCATCGTCATATCATGGAGACTACACGTTCATTATTACTTTCCTCTTCTGCTCCTAGTTCCTTTTGGGGTGAGACTATTCTTACCGCTGTTCATTTTATTAATCGCATCCCCTCCCAAGTAACCTCTGGTATCTCTCCATTGGAACGATTACATGGCAAACTGCCCAATTACTTTTCTTTTCGTGTGTTTGGTTGTACTTGTTTTGTCCTTCTTCGTCGTGTTAAACGCACTTAAGTTGTCTGCTCGTTCTTTTACGTGTGATTTTCTTGGGTATGGTGAAGGTCAAAAGGGTTACCGCTGCTATGATCCTTCTTCTAGACGTCTCTATGTTTCTCGTCATATTGTCTTTCTCGAGCATATTCCCTTCTTTTCCATCTCATCTACCTCAGCTTCTGTCTCTCGGTTTGATCTTATTTGTCTCGATCCCTTTCTTGATAATATTCCTTCTGATTCGTATGTTCGTAACCTTTCTTCTTCCAATCTTCCCGCTTTGTGTTCCTTTCCTCCTCAACTGTCTTCTGATGTTCCTTCTCCTCCTCTTCCTATAGTTCATACTTATGTTCATCGGAACAAGCGTGACTTATCTACATGTACTACTACTCTCCCTCTTTCGGTTGAGGACCCATTGGCTGTTGATGATGACGGTCTTGCTTCTTGCTATCCTCAAGGAAATCGTAAGTCTCCAAACTGGTTTGGTTTCTCTAACTCCTATTATTCTTCTGCAATTTATTCTTTTTTGGCTTCTATTCACTCTATTTTTGAACCTACCTCCTATAAGGAGGCTGTTTCTAATCCTCGTTGGCAGTAGGCTATGAATGAGGAGCTTTTTGCATTGCATGCTACCGGCACTTGGGCCCTTGTTCCCTTTCCTTCTGGTCACCATGTTGTGGGTTGTCGTTGGGTTTATAAAATTAAAACCAAGGTTGATGGTTCCATTAAACGGTATAAGGCTTGTTTGGTTGCTAAAGGGTTTTCTCAGGAATATGGCATCGATTATGAGGAGACTTTTGCTCTTGTTGCCAAAATGACCACTGTTCGTACTTTGATTGTTGTTGCAGTTGTTCGCTGTTGGACCCTTTCCCAAATGGATGTCAAGAATGCCTTCTTGAATGGTGATCTGAGTGAAGAGATATATATGGCTCCTCCTCATGGGCTTCCCCATCCTTCTGGCTTTGTGTGTAAACTGCGCAAAGCATTATATGGTCTCAAACAAGTGCCTCGTGCTTGGTTTGAGAAATTTTCTACTGTTGTATCTGCTTTGGGTTTTCACACTAGTGATCATGATTCACCTCTCTATCTTCGCTCTACTTTTGCTGGTTCAGTTATTCTTCTCTTGTATATTGATGACATGATCATCACTGGTGATGATCTTGATGGCATTTATGCTCTCAAAGGTCACCTCAATCGTCATTTTCAGATGAAGGATCTTGGTCCTCTTCGGTATTTCTTAGGGATCGAGGTGGCTTCTTCTCCTAAAGGCTATCTTCTCTCTCAGTCCAAATATGCCTTGGAGGTCATTCAGCGTGCTCGTTTGACTGATACTTGCATTGTTGACACTCCACTTGAGCTTAATGTGCATTATACTTCGACTGATGGGGTTCCTCTATCTGATCCTACTTTGTATCGTGTTCTTGTTGGCAGCCTTGTCTATCTTACTGTCACCCCGTCCTGATATTGCCTATGCTATCCATGTTGTTAGTCAGTTTGTTGCCTCTCCTACTACGGTTCATTGGGCTGTGGTTCTTAGTATTTTACGGTATCTTTGTGGGTCTCTACATCTGAGTTTGGTTTTCTCTCTACCTCATCATTGGATCTTTGTGCCTATTCTAATCTTGATTGGGCTGGTGATGCTATGAATCGTAAGTCCACTACTGTTGTTTGTGTGTTTTTGGGTATTTCCCTTATTTCTTGGAAGAGTAAGAAACAAACAGTTGTTTCTCGTTCTTCTGCTGAGGCTAAGTACCGTGCTATGGCTACTACTACTGCTGAAATTGTTTGGTTACGATGGTTGCCTGCTGATTTTGGTATTTCACTTTCTGCTTCTACTCCTATGTATTGTGGTAATCGGAGTGCCATTCAGATTGCTCATAAATCTGTCTTCCATGAGCGGACTAAGCATATTGAGATTGATTGTTATTTTGTGCGTCATCATCTTCAGCTTCGTACTTTGTCCTTGCCGTTTGTGCCATCTACTATGCAGTTGGCTGATATTTTCACCAAGTCTCATACGACTTTGCGTTTTTGTTTTCTGCTTGACAAACTTTCGATGCTTCCTACCATCGCATCATAAGTTTGAGGGGCCGTGTTAAGTATATATATTTTGGATATTATTATTTATTGTTAGGGTAGTTTAGTCTTTGGTATTTTTAGGATTTGTTTAGCTTAGATATATATATTTCACTTTGTAACCTTTATTAGTTATGCTTATACTATCGTTATTTTTCTCTTTTCTGAATTATCACCCACCACATTGGGTTTTATAGGGTCACCCTCAGCCTCTTCTTCAATTTAGAATTCAACAAGCTTCTAGGATCATCTACAACCTCAACCACAATCCTTAACTCACAATGGGCTCCCCCACAACCTCTTTCATAATGCACAACTCACGATAGGTAGCCTACTACCACAAACTATAAGAGTCAAACAAGCATTCCAAGTCTCACTTCCATCCTTTGCAATTTACAAAATAATATCAATGTGTGGTAAACTTGTCTCAACAATACACTAATAGGAAGAATTTATATAACCCTAAGGGGTTGGCCTAGTGACAAGGCCTTGGGTCTTGGGGGTGTGCTCCTTCCAAGGTTCAAGGATTGAAACCTCTTAGGTGCTAACAATTCCTTGGGACCATGAAAACCCTTGAATTAACAGTGATGCACTGGTGAGAAACTCCTTGTCGAGGGCTTGTGCACCCCTGGGGATTAATCGGGCTTTGATCTGGACACCCCGGTGCCAATCCAAAAAAGCCAATCAAAAAAAAAAAAAGAAGAAGGAAGAATTTATACCTTAAATTGAAGCCCAAAAGTTGTCCAAAGTTTGGTTTTCAAGATTCTCAAGCTTGGGCCAGTTGTTAATAGTTAGTGCATGATGAATACTCTTTCTAAGCTCTCTCAAATCTCTTAAGATATGTTCTAATGTATATACATAATATTAGGTCTCAAATCATCAAGTTTTGTGTTTAAAATGAGGTCTCAAATCATCAAGTTCTGTATTTAAAATGAAAGAAACTTATGTATAATGCATGTGTTCCAATGGCAAGATAATGACTAGTTTATTTTTTTCAAACTGCACCCAGTTTGTAACGCCCTCGAAATAATAACATTAAACCCATCAATATAAACATGCATTTATATATGTAAGATCCACATTCTTCAATTCATCAGAGTATTTCTTTACAAAAGTATTACATGTTAACAACAAAAGCAAATGCCCTATGGCTTACAGCTTTCCAAGTTAACACTTGGTTACAAAAAAAGGAGTACTAACTCAATTACACATTAAGCCCTTGGCTTGGATTTACATGTAATACATCAAAAGGAAATAAGACAACAAAAGTGTGTCCGCCTCTAGCCTCCCAAGCTATGTCCTTGGAGGTGGCATACTACATGTACCTGAAAATAATGTCCCATAAAGGGTGAGCCAACGCCCAGTAGAGATATGCTAAACACAGCATGAGCAATAACTAAGACATTAGCAATTGATAAATGTTCAATTTTCATAAACCAATTCATAACCCATTTCCATCTCATGACCACTACGTTCATGTTTCATTTCAGTTTCCATTTCTTATCAATTTCACAATTTACATCAATGGCTCAGAACCTGGCCGACTACTTATATGAGACAGTGACTCATATTAAACATTTCTCATTATCACAATAGATAAACATACAAGTTGTATCAACATCTCAACGGGTAAGCATACAAGTTGTACCCACATTTCCACAGATATGCATATTAGCTATATCAACACTTCCAATGACAAGCATATGAGTTATATCAACACTTCCAATGACAAGCATATGAGCTATATCAACACATTATCTGACAAGCATATGAGCTGTATCAGTGGAGTCCATCCCCTATCTCCTCCCAAACAACATCCGGTTTAGAGGTCCATCCCCTGTGTTCCCCTAAACCGTGGAGTACATCCCCTATCTCCTCCCCCACACACAATGCATATATACACAAAGGTCATATACACAATCAATCAATACATAACGTTAATGTATTCTGTCAACCGTCATACTCTATGACATATCCAATTGATTAGTTTTAGCTTGCCTAATCATCATGCATTGTCTAAAACAATCAAAACTACCCTCCACCGGTAGCCCAAGCAATTATTTCTAAACAGATAATAAATCATGCATTGTCTACAACAATCAAGACTATTCTCTACCGATAGCTCAAAGCAGTTATTTCTATACAGAAAATAAGTGCAACAATGGATATATAATCAACATTTCAACTAGGTGAGCGATAGATAATCCAACTACACCCTTTGATCCCATACCTTTCCAAGTCAATTCCTCATTTCTCATAATTAATTGTGCAAATTAATTAACCAATCTAATTAGGGCATTTTCCATAATTAACATTTACAACCCTTAGGTTCCATTTTCATTAATGTTTTAACATTAATTTCACTTTTCCATGCCAAACATGCATCTAGGTTTCATATAGTCAAAACCCCCAACTTTTGTAAAAAATTACACAAAGGCCCAAACTCTCTCAAAATTACCCAACAACCCCCAACATATCAAAAATGCAAAAATTTAAAGACAAAGCTCATAAAGAGGAGTAGGATATCCCTACCTCAAAGAATGACACCCAACCAACAAGATGATGGAAACGAAAATGCTCCAAACCATGAACTTCTCGGCTCAAAAGATAGCCCTCGACGATCAACAAGCTTTTTGTAAAGACCAAAGGTGAGGAAATCACTCCTACTAGATCAATACCTAGAGAGAAGTCAAGGTTTTAGAGAGAGGAGCCCTCAAAATGGGTTTTAGAAAAAGTAGGAGAGAGAAAGGAAAGTAAAAAGTGATTTAAAATCACCCAATGGATAACTCATATACGCATGACCCGCTCGAGCGGAGAACACAACGCTCGAGCGCCAAGAACAAAAATCTGGACACGCTCGAGCGTAATGATGTCCGCTCGAGCACCAAGACACAAGAATAAAGCACTTCCGCTCGAGCGCGAAAACCAATCTGCTCTAGCGTAGATTTCCCCCTCCCAGAACTTATACCCAGAAAGTACTACCCGCTCGAACGCCACCAAACCCGCTCGAGCGCTACCGCTCGAGTGTAAACAAACCCACTCGAGCATAAAAATCACATCTGCAGAAGTTTTGCAAGAATACGAAATACTGGAGGTGTGCAATCCCCGCTCGAGCGCAAGAAGACCCGCTCGAGCGGATCACCTAAAAACTGGACAACAAGGAATAGAAACCAAGGCCTAACCAACCTGTAACAACCCTGCTCGAAACATCCTAAAACTCAATCAAGTGGGATTAAAGGACGGCAACAAGATGGATACCACTGCCAACTTCACGGAACCGAGTCTGGAACACAACAGAACAGTAAAGGGACAACCGGGATCGCTATACAATTTGGCTGGCCAAAATAGTTCATCATTCAAGTCTGTTGGATTTCTACCACCAGCAACACAAGGCCAACTTCAAAAGACTATTAACTCGCTCATTTTAACAATGTTTTGGGTGAAAATTATGCTCAAATTGAAACTCCGTAAATGTAGTTTCATTTGAAATTGGTCTTACTCAAGGATTTTAAACTAGAACCTGTAATTGCCCCCCCCCCCCAAAAAAAAAAAAAAATTAAACTAGAACCTAAGTTATGGTTTTTGGAAGGCTAGGAGGTCATACTTCATTTACCAAAATGGTCACCAATCTTGACCAAGACCAGCATAAATGTCTTCTAAAGTCTTGACCCTAGGTGGTTCTATTTGATACATTTTGGTCTTCTTGTCACTTGGACATCCTTCTTGTTGATGACTTGAGTTCATCCTTCCTCGACTCTTTGATCCCTCTTTGAAATTGTCAAGTTCTTGAGGCTTGTATGTGTTTTTCCTTTCCAAACCCCTCTATGGATATTGGATTACACTTCATCCTTGCTACAATATAAGTCATGAAATTGCCAAACCCTATGGTTCTAGACTTAACTGTTTCTCCATGTTATAGATTGAAAGTTAGCGTTGTAATTGGAAAGCATAAAACGAGATCAACATATTTAAAAAAAATAAATTATGGTCATTGACTTAAAAGAATGCCAGCACAGTTCTTGACTATTTTTTTTTTTTTTTTTTTATGATGCAAGTTTGGAAGCAAAAGCATATGCATTTCATCTTTTGTACTTGTGAACATTGAGAAAGGAGTTGTTCTGCTATACGAATCCAAGTAACAAATTACTTACCTTGGTTATTCTACTATAAGAATCTAAGTAACAAATTGCTTACCTTGGTTAAATGTTTGTTTTCTTGTATCATTCTTTATTCTTCTCTCTCTCTCCTTTTTTTTTTAATGTTTGGACTGATCAAGTTGGTTCTATTTCATTTTCTCTACGATTTTTTATGTTTCTAGATACCTTGTTGATAAAAGTGGTTTTTGTTTCTTTGTTCAGCTTCTCTGTTGGATGCGATGGCAAATACTGGAATGGTTGAACTTGGAGAAGTTCATCTTGCTACTTACCTTTTCGAGAAGACATTTACAAGCCAGCCTTCCTTTCAAAATGGTAAATATTTTATCAGATATTTTTAATTTCAATTTCAAAATAATTGCCAAGAAACCAAAAAAAAAAAAAAAAAAACTAGGACTCTTTGCCTCTATACACCTCCAAAATCGTGCATTAAGCAATCTTTGGGATTTTACAGCACAAAATCTCACCCAACAGATATTGATCTACTAAGCTACGGATCAAATATTTGCTCTCTTCCATATAATTTACACGAGTTATGTGAAATATGAAGATGATTAAGCACTGCAAACTAAATTTCAAAATACTGCAAATGAAACCACAAAAAAATAGGACTACATCCTGACATAAATGAGTTGCACAAAAATATACCGAGTTAATTGTGCGGGTTTGGGATTTAGAAGTATTTTTATGGGCGAATTTGGGATGGTTAGATTAGGCCTGAGGTTGGGCGGGCCTTGGGATAATACATATATTCTTACTATAAAGTGCAAGCCCATCCCGACCTAGTCGATGCCCATCCCTAGTAGAAGGCAAATCTGGATATATGACTGAAATGATTGTCACATGATTTTCTCCCTAGTAAGAACTTTCTATGACTTTCTGAAATTTAGTCATGCTTTCAATTGAATGAAGTCAGTAAATTTCTCAGATACATTATGTTATCAGTTTTGTCAGTGTAGTGCCCTCAAAAATAATAACATTAACCCATCAATATAGACATGCATTGGTATATAAAAGTTCCACATTCTTCTATTCATCAGAGTTTCATTACAAAAAGTATTACATGTTAACGACAAAAGCAAATGCCTTAAAGGCTTACAGCTTTCCAAGTTAACACTTGGTTACAACAAAAGAGTACTAACTCATTTACACATTAAGCCCTTGGCTTGGATATAAATATAATACATCAAAAGAAATATGACAACAAAGTGTGTCCGCCTCTAGCCTCACAAGCTATGTCCTCGGAGGTGGCATGCTACCTGTACCTGAAAATGATATTCCCTTATAGGGTGAGCCACAGCCCAGTAGAAATACACTAAACCAAATATGAACAATGACTAAAAGATTAGCAGTTGATAGATGGCCAACACTGATAATTTCTCTTATCACACTTTACAGTTTCATGACATACAAGTCCATGTTACAATTCATTTTCCAGTTTCTTTTCCATTCTCAATATATAACCATGGCTCAGAACCTGGCCAAACAACTCATATGAGACCGTAACTCATATCAAACACTTCCCCATTTCATAACAGATAAGCATACTAGCTATATCACAAACCAACAGATAAGCATACAAGCTATATCATCACTTCCACAGATATGCATATGAGCACTATCACACTTCCAATGACAAGCATATGAGCTCTGTCAATACATCACTAGATAAGCATATGAGCTCTATCTACGGAGTCCATCCCCTATCTCCTCCCAACAATATCCGGTTTAGAGGTCCATCCCCTATCTTCCCCTAAACCGTGGAGTACATCCCCTATCTCCTCCAACACAACACAATGCATATAAACAATAATTATACACATCATCACACAACACATAAATTTAACGTGCTCTTTCAATCATCATACTCAATGACTCATTCCAGTGATTAGTTTCCGTTTGCCTAATCATCATGCATTGTCTACAACAATCAAGACTATCCTCCACCGATAGCCCAAAGCAGTTATTTCTATACAGAAAATAAATGCAACAATGGATATATAATCAACATTTCCAACTAGGTGAGTGACATAAATCCAACTACACCCTTTAATCCCATATATTCCCAATCTCAACATTTCCAATTCAATTCCTTATTTCTCACAATTAATTTTACAAATTAATTAACCAATGTAATTAGGGTATTTTCCATAATTAACATTACAACCCTTAGGTTCCATTTTCATTAATGTTTTAACATTAATTCCACTTTTCCATGCCAAACATGCATCTAGGCTTTTATATAGTTAAAACCCCAACTTTGTAAATTTGCACAAAAGTCTCAAACTTTCACAAAATTACCAAACCAACTCTAACATCTCAAACTACTAAAATTTAAAGACAAAACCCATAGTAAGGAGTAGGTTATCCCTACCTCAAAAGATGACTCCTAACCGAGAAGACGAAGAAAATCGAAGTGCTCCAAACCATAAACTTTTCGGATCAAAAGGTAGCCCTCGATGATCAACAACTCTTTTGTAAAGGCCAAAGGTGAGCAAATCACTCCTACTAGATCAATACCTAGATAGAAGGTAGAGTCCTAGAGTGAGAAGCTCAACAATGGTGTTTTTGGAAAAGTAAGAGAGAGAAGGGAAGTGGAAAAAGTGATTTGAAAAGTCAAAACACGGAGCTTTAACCCAGTCGCCCCGCTCGAGCGTCACTCACAGACTCCTGCTCGAGCGTCAACAATCTCGCTCGAGCGGCGGATACACACTCCAAGAACTTTTACAGAATCAACAATCCCGCTCGAGCGGTGGATACACACTCCCAGAACTTTTACAGAACCAGGTTTCCGCTCGAGCGTCACACACAACAACCCCGCTCGAGCGTCAAGACTCCCGCTCGAGCGTACAACACTACAGAGGAGATACTGGAAGATGGAAAAATACGCTCGAGCGCCGAAACCCCCGCTCGAGCGGACAGACAACAACGAAGGGCCCGCTCGAGCGTCAAAATCCCCGCTCGAGCGTGAAGGCCAAAATCAGGGCAACTACTCTTGGTTTCCAGGTCCAACCAACCTGTTTCAAACCTGCCCAACACAACCCAAGACACCAACACAAGGAGTAAAGGATGTAAACAAGACACACACAACAACTAACTCCACGGAACCTAAGTCCGGATACAACAATTAACGAAAAGGGAAACCGGGATCGCTATAGTTAGTATCTTACGATTTGATACCTTTCAGAAGGAAATCAATACTATCATCAATACGTATCTTAAATTAAATGTATCTTACGATACATATATGATACGTGATGCGATATACGATATGCGATACATAATGCGAAATGTATGTTACATAAATACTTAAATTTCTCTAGCAAATTAGGGGGAAAAAATCAAATTATTTAAAGTAAATTAATATTGTCAAAAATTTTCATTAACTTATTAAAAAAAAAAGCTATTTTTGAGATGAGAATAGTACTTTTTAGTTTATTTCTCGACCTTTTTGACATATCTATTGTATGGTTTAAGAATCTTGCATTATTAATTTATGCCTTGTGAAGATAATATGTATTGCTGCATGTATATATTTAATTTAAGGAACCTTGCTTTTGCAATTGACGAATTATACATTATTTAGTGTTTTATTCTCATAAGATATTTGTTTTTTATAACTATATTTATTTTTGTACTTATTTCTAAAGGTATTAAAGTATCTTACGTTGCACGATATGATACAATATGTGATTTAAAAAAATTAAAAAACGATACATGATTCGTATCCCGATTTGACAACAATGTATGCTATAATTTCTTGTTTGCCATTTATATTGTTTGATTATGCTTGTTAAAGAGTAGGGAGAACAACTATTATTGTTATAAGCACTTGACTTCTTCCCATATTTTAACTTCATTTTATATGCTTACAGGCTTGCCTTCACTCATTGCATTTCCCTCTGGATGTAACACTGCAAATTGTCTAATTAGGTGAGTTTTCGCTTGAGGTTTAAATTTTGAAGTTGTGCTCATGCTGCATTGTGAGTTTTAAAGTCAACACACAAGCTTTATAAGCTTTGCACATTTCTATTATGCCCAATGCAATCTATATATATTATATATTTTATGGGATTTGTCTTCTAATTTGCTACTAGATGAATTCTAAAGGAAATTTTAACATGGTGTTGATTGTCTGATGTAGGTATGAGGGAGAGCTTCATGTTGATGTTGTTACTAATTGGTTTGCAACCATAAGTTTGTCTCGCATTCTATACTACTCAAAGGATTCATTGGTAACAAATACACCCTTTCCTGGGTCCATATGCCCATTTTGTTATGACTAAATTGTGACGTAGGATAGTTTGGGAAACGTGGATGATGCTGTCCACACTTGATTTATTACTAGTTTCGGGGCCAAGAAAGGTCGTGGATTTAGAGTTCAATAAAGTTGGATGGTTCTAGTGTTTGTGACCGTAACAGATTATGATTGTCTTGCATTTTGAAGTTAATTTGTGGAGAATAAGGCAGAAGGAATGAACTTTTGTTGGGAACAATTGACTAGGCTTGCTTTACATTGTAATGCTGGAGTGGAATTTCATAGATTGATGCATTGAAAAAGAAACATGAAAAGAAATCATTATTTAATTAGGAGTCTTTTCTAATAGACCAATTATTTATGTTCATTTTGCTTTTCTAGCATTGGACCAATATCATGCAATATTCTCTTGAATTTATTATTTGTATAATCATGACTAAGTTTGTTCTTTCATTGGTAGGGGACTCCATTTTTTTTCCTTTTCTAAACCCTTCTTTTTGTCTCACTTATGCTCTCTATTAAACTGTTATAGGTTTGGGCAAGATGGGTAACAATTTGACCATGTCCTTTTCACTTAAAAAGAAAAGGTAAAATAGTTTTTTTTTTATGGCTAAAATTACATTGACCACTCCTGAGGTTTGGCTATAACACTCTCATTGACCCTATCATATAAAAAATTACATTGACCACCCTTGTCAGACTTTGCTGGAAACATTATTAACAGGTGATGTCAATTTATTTTTTAATCCTTATAAATTAAAGCCCTTACTATTTCTGCCAATTTATCACTCAAAACCTTTTTTTCTCAACATAACCATCACGACCCTGTCTTGCAGTGCCCACCCCTTCAAATGAAACCTAGACAAAATCGTCTTTGACGACTCACTTCCACCATCAGGTCCAAGACCCATATTTCTCTAGCCCCTTTCACTCTGTCTTCTATTTCTCTTTCTGATAGATCCACAATAATATGAGCCACAATGAATGCCAAGCCCTCCACCTTTGATCTAAACTATCAATCAACAAAGCATGCAATGGGCACACATTCTAAGTCCCTAATCAACTTCAACATCTCTGGTGAGCTGAACTTTGCAATCTCTAACTTTAATGCCCATTTGTAAGCCCTTAAACCCATTCAACTTGCATATTGTCTGACAATAGCTAAATGATTGTTATATTTGAATCAATGGAGAAATAGGCAAAAGAATATAAAATATATGGGTCATGGGCGCGGTGGTTCTTTAAAGGCCATGCTTTATTGGTGGACCTGGTGGCTGATTCATGTTGCTTATCTGAAGTAGATGTAGATGGAAATGGTGTTGATTTGTAACATTAACAAACCCTGTCTTGCATTAGTGGCACTTTGATCAGGTTACAACTACTATAACAATACCCTTGTTGAAAGTTTTTTCATTGCCAAGCCTTTTTCTTACTTTTGGTCAATAATCCTTCTCAGCGCATATCTTTTATCAAGCTAGGCTTTGGGTTGTGTATGGTATCTGATAAATGATGGATGAGAGGGGTTTGATTTTGGTGGAGGCGGAGGCGGAGGCGTCGGCAATGTTTGTGGTAGTTGTGGTCTTTTTGGCTAGCAAAGTGTGTGTCTGCCCACTATTATGGCCATTAGCAAGTTGGGCATTGATGGCGAAGATTAGTGGAACTGAAATTCTGCATATTGTGATCCATTGCATTGGGTCTGTCATTGCAAAGCTTCTCTAAATCGAAGAGAAATGCCTCTCGTGTTTGGGTGTTTGGAAACTTTATGGTGATTCATGGATGATTGTGTTGTTGTGGATGTTTAAGGTTGAGTGTAGTGGTAAAGTAGGTAGTGATAGGAGTTTGTGAAACATGGGGTTGGAATTGGGTTACATGATGGTGGTGGTGTTGGTGATGAAATAGGGGTTCAATGGTGGTGGTGGTTGATGATGGTGCTAAATTGACAGACTAGTGTTGGTTGTTTGGTGATGGTAATGGTAGAGTTGTTTGGTGACAATGGTAATGGAAGAGTTGTTGCGTCCAATTAATGTATATATATATAGAGAGAAGTGGTGGTGATAGATGATCTGGCTTAGAGTGACACATGTCACATTTGGCTAGTTATATCAAGGGTGAAGTAGGCATTTCAAAATAAGATGTCATCATATTTCATTTTTCTCACCAATGGTCAGTTAGCGACAGGAGGAAATTTGTTACATGATTTCCCAAATAGAGGAATTATTAATACCATAAGGTAGCAAGTGTATTAAAGCCAAACCCTTGGGGTGGTCAGCATAATTTATCTTTAACCATTGGAGTTTGGCAGTGGTGAGAACCAGTTTACATCATTAGGAGGTTATGTGTCCGATTCCCCACTTTTCCTCCAATGTTCCAAAAAAAAAGGAGTAATTGATCCTAAAAAATCTAGATTCGTCCTGTGATTTCGTGATTATCGATTTAGGCAACCCAATAAAAAAATATGCAACCATGAGAGAGAGAAAGAGAGAGAAATAAAACAACCACGACACCAAAAAAAAAATTTGTGGAAAAATCACAATTGGAATCCACACCAACTTGTGATAAAAAATCATGGGCCCCTGTCCAGACGAATAATCCACTATGAAAGAAAAGTAGTACAAGAGATATCTTACAAAAGGCTAATCCAGGAATATGTGTTTGCTCAATCTACAAGTAGCTCCACTTGCTCCTTCAATGGATATCCACTTCCGCTATTGAATCCACGATAACGGTGTCGAATCCACGACGCCAATGACTCCGGAATCTATTGAAGCTTACAATCTTGAAATCCACCAAGAAGGTTCACTTTTGAAAGGTGTGAAGAACTTTTACAACTTGATGATTAGCTTTAAAGCACCTATGAGCTAATGAATCATTAAGCAAAATATAAGAGAGAGTTACAATAAATCCTCACTACAATTTCTCCCTCATGAAATAATCTCTCTACAAACATAGATCTCTCAAAATAAGTCTCCCTCAATGTTAGACAATATAATGAGCTCCAGAGAGGTTCAGAGGAGATATGGAAGAGATATAAAAATGATTTGGGAAAGATACCCAAATAATTCAGCAAAGGGTCCTTTAAATAGATTTGAGGCCCATCTGACAAAAAAATAAAAAATAAAAAAATAGACTTGAGGCAGAGCACCATAGCGGGCGCAGTCATGGACATCGCAGCGCGACTGTGACATGAGCGGGCGTGGAAGGAAAGAATGCGGGTGTTATTGTGTCATGCGCAGGCACGGGCGCGGGTCTTCATCGCGGGTTGCAAACAAAAGTATTAAGAGCTCATTTTGGTCGCATATTGGACGTAGGCGCCATTCATGTTCATCGCGGGTGCGATGATCTTGTTCGCGGGCGCGATGGTCATAATGACCAATAACCAGCTGTTGTTACAGCCTTTTTGCTCTGTTTTTGTCAACTATTTCAGCCCATGCTTTAGCCACCCTATAGCTCTGACAAACAGCCATCTTTTGCCTCAAAAAAGTCTTGTCTTTACAATGTATGATTTTTCAAAAAGATTCAATCAAGATCTTCCATAATCTGACTTAATGAATCAAGGCAAATCATATACAAATGTTGCCAAACTTTAAGATAGAATTGTAAGATTTCTGAATGATTTTTGTATATTCAATTGTAAAAGTAATACAAGAATGCATCTGATTATATAGTAATCCTAACTCTAAGACTAAAAAGGAAAGAGAATATTTACAATTTCAACATATATACAAAATACATACTACCATATATAGAGATACTCTAATTTTCTCATACCCTATTCAAACTCACAGTGTTTTAGTAGAAAACACTAAGAGTTTACCAAGAAGAAATTGAAACCGAGCAGTGGTGTGAGTCTTGGTAAAGAAGTTAGCAAGTTGCATAGTTAAAGAGACGAAAGGAAGCGAGATAGAGTCAGACTGTAGATGCCGGCAGACAACGTGACAATCAATCTCAATGTGTTAGGTCTGCTAATAGAAGATAGTGTTATGGGTAATCTGAATAGAACCTTGGTTGTCACAGTATAAAGGTGTCGGAGAGAAGAGGACTGAGGGACACCCAAATCAGACAGGAGACAACGAAGCCAGACAATCTCAGCAGTAGCATGAGCCATAATACGGTACTCAGTTTCGGCAGTAGAGCGAGTAACAATAGTTTGTTTCTTGCTTTTTCCAAGAGATCAAGGAATTGTCGAGAGAGATATAGAAACCAGAAGTGGACTTGCGATCAGTAACATCACTAGCCCAATTAGAATCAACATAGGCCACTAAGTCCCAAAAGGAAGTAGGAGACAACAGTAAGCCCTGAAATATAGTACCCCAAAGATAGCAAAGAATCCGAGCCGAAGCAGCCCAATGTGTAGAGTGAAGAGCAGAGATGAACTAGCTAACCACATGAACAACATAGGCAAGATCATGATGAGTAACCGTCGATATAAAGTAGGATCATCCATAGGGACTCCATCAGTAGTGTTAAGTTTCACATTAAGCTCAATTGGGGTATCATAACTCTTAGTGTCAGTAAGACCGGCACAGTGAATAACCTCATTGGCATATTTGGCCTGAGATAGAAAGTAGATTTTGGGAGAACAAGTTACCTCAATGCCAATAAAATAGCGTAGCCCAGATCCTTCATTTTGAAGGTGCAGAAAAGGTGTTGCTTGACCTCAAAGAAAGTAAAAGAGTCAGAGCCAGTGATGATCATATCATCCACATACAGTAACAGGGCAACAAAACTAGCAGAGGTGTGGAGGAGAAACAAAGCAAAATTTTGGTCACAATGATGAACCCCAACTGAGCAATAACTGTCTAAAAACGATCATACCAAACACAAAGAGATTGCTTTAGATCATACAAAGCATGCCGAAGATGACAAACTTGTCCAAGGGAATGGGGAAGGCCAGGGGGAGAATGCATGTAAATCTCCTCAGTGAGATGACCATTAAGAAAAATATTCTTAACATCCATCTAATAAAGAGGCCAATGACGAACAACAGCGACATATATTAAAGTATGAACAGTAGTCATCTTGGCAATAGGGGCAAAGGTCTCCTCGTAATCAATACCATACTCCTGTAAGAAACCTTTCGCAGCCAGGCGAGCTTTGTAGCACTCGAGATAACCATTAGAATGAGTCTTTGACTTTATAGACCCATTTGCAAACTGCCAAATTGTTGCCAGCAAGCAAAGGAACCAGCTCCCAAGTAGTAGTCTTCTGCAAAGTAGACAACTCATCCTCCATAGCTCAAACCCAATTAGGATCCTGACATGCCTCTTTGTACGATTGAGGTTCTGAAAAAGAGTGAATAGCAAACAAAAAGGTGCAATATGAAGGGGAAAAAACATGTTTTAGCAAAACTAAGTTTGATTACCTGTTTATAGATGCGAAGGGGATACTTACGATTATCAAGATTAGAGTCGTCAGAAGCAAGGGGGTCAATAGCAGAGGCAGAGACAACTGGTGGAGGGAGAGCCTTGTGACAAGAATTGACAAGCAACGGAGGAGGAGAAGAAGCAGGAGAGAGAGGAAAAAGAGGAGAGAACAGACTCATGGGGGACTAGGGAAAGGGATTTAGTTGGAAGGGTGGTAGAAGGAGAAGAGGGAACAAGGTCATAGGGAATAGTAAAGATGTACTCATCAGGAGGGACCTCAGAAGGAAATGGATCAATGTGAACCAAACCCTCTTTGAAAACTGGAGTAGTGATAGGAGGAAGCTGAAAGTAAGACAGACGTTCGAGAAAGGAAACATGGCAGGATACATAAAGGCGATGGGAAATAGGGTCGTAACAGCGATATCCTTTTTAAGTAAGACTATAACCTAAAAAGACACACAGGACAGACCAGACACTAAGTTTGGTCCTATCTTACAGGAAAGAAGAACGAAACAAGTAGACCCAAACACACGAAGAGGAGAGTAATTGGGAAGTCGAGAAAACAGAGCCTCATAAAGGAGACCGATCAGAGAGAAGGGGACTAGGCATATGGTTGAGAAAAAATGCAGCAGTAAGAATTGTCTCAACCCAAAATGGAGTTGGAACAGAGGCAGAAAGAAGAAGAGACCTACCTATCTTAAGGAGATGATGGTGTTTACGCTCGGCTTGACCGTTTTGGACAGGTGTATCAGTACAAGAAGTTTGGTGAATGGTACCTAAATTGGCCAAATACTCACAGAACTCAGTTTTAAAATATTCCCCACCCAAGTCAGACCGTAACAATTTAATTGTAGACCCAAACTGTGTGATGATCATAGACTTAAGAATACGGTATATCTGGTAGAAATCGAACTTATGAGTCATTGGATAAACCTGAGTGTAATGGTTGCAATCATCAACAAATGACACATAGTAAGCAGAACCTCTTTTTGTGAGGACAGGAGAACTCTAGACATTAGTATGAACTAAGGAAAACGGTGTATCAAAAATAGAAGTACTTCTACAAAAAGGTTAGACTCTCATTTTGGCAAGTTTACAGCCACGACACTCAGTAAGTTGATTTGGAGAAACTTTACCCAATAAACCTGATTGAGCTAAAGACTATAAGTGATCAGCAGACAAATGCCCTAATCTAAAATGCGACAAATAAAAAGGACTCAACAGAGAATCCAACTGAAAAGAGGAAAAGCAGTCGGAGAAGTAGTCATAGGCAAATGCAAGCTCTCCACCATATAGAGGTCTCCAACTCTACGCCCGGTCTTAATTTGCTACTTGGACATTAGATCCTGCATAAAGCAAAGAGAAGAACAAAAGAAGAAAAGATGACATCAAAACCAGAGGCATCAAGTTAATTGATAAATAATAAACTGACAAATAACTGAGGAACATAAAGGATAGATGGAATACTAACAACAGACATATCAGACGGTAGGATATACCCAACATATAAAACAGACATACTAGACCTATTAGTAGCATAAATAGTAATAGGAAGGGGATGGGGAGTACAATTCTGAAGTAAGGAGAGATGAGAAGTCATATGATGAGAAGCACTAGAGTCAAACAGCCAGACAAATGAAGAGATACCTAAAGAAGACTCAAGCAAATCTAAATGAAGAGAGGAAACAACGGAGGCAGACTGGGATGGCTGGGAGGTATATAATAAACGCTAGAGTTAACCAATATGAGCACTCAAGGAAGGCAAATCAGGATTAGGAGATGGAGCAGATGCATTATAAGCGGTTGGAGTCTAAAAAGTACTCTGAGTAGGAGCTCAGAAGTGTGGCTGAGACTGCGGAGCAGACAAACGTCCCTTCTTGAAATAGTTGTACTTCCAATGACCCCTTTTGATGGCAGAAGGCACACTCATCAACAGTCAGAGACATCGTAATAACCAAAATGCTGAAGGGTTAAAGTGTAATAAACCCTATATAGAACAAAATAGACAAGCTAGGGATCAAAGGGTAATACACAGAAATCTAATGGGGTAAAACCGAAAAATCCAAAACCACAATGTAATAACCAGAAGAGTGTTAGGTCTAAATGTAAAATATAATAACCAGTTGGGGTCAAAATATAATAATCATATTTTTTGCCGTGACCCACAAATATTAACTAGAGTTTTGAAGCCGAAAGAACCAACCTGAAGCCGAGAGAACCAAATTAGAGAAGAGAGAGAAACTGAAGCCAAGAGAACCTAAAGTCGAAGTCAAGGAAGAGAAAGGTCAGGTCTGAAGCTCACAAACCAGCGAGAGGTGTTGCGAACCAAATAGGTCACGATTCTAGCCCTGAATGGTCGTGATTCCGGCGATAACAGATCCAGTACAATGAGAACTTGAACGAAGGTCACACAAGAGCCAAGAGAACTTTGATCGATCAGAGAACTTCGATCAGAAAGCTTCGAACTTCGTGAACACGACAAGAGAGAGAGAGAGAGAGAGAGAGAGAGAGAGAGAGAGAGAGAGAGAACTTCGTGAATACCAACCACGATTCTGGTGCTCTACGACCTGCGACTCAAGTATCACGAACACCCAACAAAACTTCAAGAACCAGATTTGATCGAGGGAGAAAATGACCCACAACTCACACAAAGACTGAAGAGGAATACAATTTCTAGGGTTCTGGTGGTGGTTTTGATACCATGTAAGATTTTTGAATGATTTATGTATATTCAATTGTAAAAGTAATACAAGGACACATCTGATTATATAGAAATCCTAACCCTAAGACTAAAAAAGAAAGAGAATATTTACAATCTCTTAACATATATACAAAATCTATACTACCATATATAGCGATACGCTAATATTCTCACAAGAACATCAGCCACCAAACTTTTCTTTTCACTTTGTTTCTCACCTGCATTTTTTCATCATGTCTTGCAAAAGATAATGATAAATATGAAGAAAAAAGAAGATATTGAATCAATATACAAACCAAATGGGACCAAGAAATAAAGATCTTTGGAATGGAATTGCCAAAATGCATTATAATGCACACAATTAGGATTAAAAATCCTAACAGACCCTTTTCTATGTATGCTGAATTTACCATGCACATGAAGCCATTATTGGGGCAATTGCAAAAGGTTGGCAGACAAGTTTGAGAACATCTGTTCAGCTTTGAAGGCTGCATCTCTGTGCAAATGATGGCAGAAATTAGAGTTTTACCTAGTTTAGTCCTTCCTACTTCTCAATTGTCAAGATGCATGCTTGCCTGACATAAATCACTAATGAGTTTTGGTATTCCTTTATCATTTTGCATTGTACTTTGACAGTTTGCAACTAACCTGCATTGCAGATAATAATGCTTATCTTGCTTTTATTTATCAAATAAAAATAATAATAATGCTTATCTTGATTTCATGTTTTTTCGTGGCCTTTTTATTGAAACTGGTATGGAATTATATATTTATTCCAGCTACAATGTTTTGTGGGAAAAAGCAGTCCTCATAAGGTACAAATTATTTCCAGTTCCCATATAGTGCTAATCAGTCTATTTTATTTACTGTGTACTATTTAGTATTATTTTTCACTTTGATTATTTTGATTATTATTCATTGTCACACCCATAAAACTATTTAACAGTTGGTACTTGACCAAGAATTATGATCGTGCAATCTTCTTATAAGAGGAAAGTAAGAAACACTATGTGTAATCATGTCTTTAGTTTTATTTCTTTCTGTGAAATCCAAGTTATGCTACCCATCCAAATTGGTACTTTACAACATGATGATATGTAAGGTATGTGTTCCTTCTTTGATGACACTGCCACATTCATTCTTGCACTGTTTGGCTTCAATACCATGGGTAGGTTCATGTTTTTTTATATCGATTAACATCCTTATTTGATTTTCAATTCTGGATCACAGGTGAAAGTCATTTTCTTCTCAGAAACAAGGGAGTGTGCGGCTCCATTTGTGCGTCAAGCTAATTTATTGGCCTTATGCTGCTTTGGCATTTGTGCCATGGTGAGAAGAGGAATCTTCCTTTTGGTGGAATGTGTATGTGGATTTTCTTTTCTTTTTTGAGAGAACATATAGGGATGCTTCTTTTTCCTTCCTTTATTTTTTTAAAAAGAAAAAGAAAGATTAACTTCTTAAATGTTCTTACAAGCTTCCTTCAGAATAATTTCTTAGTTTTGTGAATAATATCAGAATTATTTTCAATTATTCCTTTTTTCAGTGGACAGAAGCAGCTATCATTATTCTTTCTTATCTTGGCTTGAAGGATTGATGATAAATGGGGAATTTTTTTTTGCAGCAAAACCAGATTCTTTTGCAGTCACAACAATCTACTTTATGTTAACTTCTGCTTTGATCTGAAGTTGTGCTTCTGTCCTTTGTGAATTTCAATTTTTCTGGAAGGTTGTTATATCTTGGATAAGTGTAGTTATCAAATTTCTTTATTTATTGCAGTGGTCGGGGGTAGAAAACGTTTGTGGTCATGTTACCCATGACAATAATAAAGTGTTATCTGTGAACAAATAAAATCCTACTTATGTTACGATGGAGGAAGAATAACAAGCTCAAATTTGATAGTGAAATTTTTTGTCTTGCCTCACATGGAAAGACTTACACAAATTTTTTCTTTCAACGACATCCTATTTAAATTTCACTATGTTCAATTATATCCTAAAAGGGGATAACAATTTTCATTTCAGTATTATTTGAAATATAAGGCATTTGACTATGTAGGATGTTTCCTTGTAGCTTTATCCAGGCCTCGTACATATTTTGAGCCAAGTCCCATCATAAGCAGGGGCGGAGCTATGTGTAATTCAATTGTGTCAATTGACACCACTGAACTTTCAAATTTTGTTTAAATATATATGAAATTTTGTTTAATAGTTTTGGATTTTAACAAAATGACCCCAGTGTTTGGAGCTATTTATTGTTTAGTGGTGTCCATTTTAAAAATGACCCCAGTGAATCTAGATCAATATCACATATATCACATATATTTGGAGCTATTCATTGTTTAGTGGTGTCAATTTTAGCTCAGTGTTCGTTCATTCATTTGCTCCATCAACGCTTCATTCTCTAACAACCATTGTTGCATTGCCATTGATGCATTCCTTCATTTGTTCTCTCTCTTTCTCCCTCTGAATGACCCCACTGAGGGGAATTCCTGGCTACGCCCCTAATTATAAGATCTAAGTTTCTGGAAGAGGCTTGACAGTTAGATCTGATATATATCTACCCAAGTCCATGCTGCACAGCTTTAAAGCTGTTAGGGTCTGATTATTCATATTTCAAATCCTTTGAAAAATCTTGTGCAAACTTTTAAAAATTGCATTTTATGCTTCTGTTTGTAATCTCAATTAGGATCACAATTGTTCTATATCATTTCATGCTTTTGTTGGCATCTCCTTAAATTTTTATGTGAAGATTATGAAATCGACCTCCAAGCATATTTGTTTCCTCTATTTTGCTTTTGACTATTAAATTACAGCATAAGTTTTTAGATGAAAATCAACTGAGGAAATTTCTTGTCATTGGTGTTGTTGAATACATATCATGTATTGTTATATCACTTTAGTGCATTGTGTATCATGTCTCATGTCTCATGTCATATCATGTATAATAGAATACATTGACATATATGACTATAGATAAATAAATAAAATGTACTTTCATATGATACGTAAATGTTGAAAAAATGAAGTACTAAAGCATATGAAAAATTATCTTTAAAAACTTACAAATTGGACAAAAAGGTCAATATGCATTCATTAGAAACCCAAATATTCAACTCATAAGAAATTGGAAAGAAAATTCAAAATTTAATATAACAGAAGGATTAATGAGATTTCATTGCAAATATAAAAATAACACAAATGGTTTTTGTTTTTCAATTAGGCCCAACTTCTTGATCGCTAGTTCGTTTGGTTACCGGTTTGCAATCAATGACATTCTTTAGGACTTGTTTGGACGAGTAGCTTAAACATACTTGTTATGAGATATATGTTCATAATCTTGGGTCTCAACCCAAATCCAAATGGTCTGTGTGTGTAAGCTCTTTGTTGCTTTCATCTGAATTAGATCCATGATAGTTCAATTTTTTGTAGCGAAGGGAGTGTGGGAATCATTTTTGCTTGTGGATTTATTTGGGTTTGGGTTTGTTCGACAAGTGCGGGCAATGGCAATTGACATTGCGAAATGCTGTTAATAGGGCAAAAGGTCAAAGAGAAGGTATTGATATCTAATCACGAAATACATGTTAAATTGTGATACAATATGAAATTGATACAATACAAAACATATTTCAGAATTCAATCTACCAATATATGAATCCGCAATACATATATTTTTCATAACGATTCTGACAACACTACTTTTCATATTTAATCTGCATTTCTTTTCTGAAATTTTCTTTTCCTTTTTCTACTTTTTTGTTCCTTTTTTCTGGTAGGCATTAAATAGTTCAGAGAAGAATCAACTGTTCCTTTTTTTCTTTTTTGTCAATTTTGCATCAGGCTAAGGTGTTGGCTAGAAAGATTGGTTGCTCTAACCAGCATACTGGACTGTACTTTTGTTTATTACATGTCATATATATAAGGATAAACAATTATTATGTCATATATATGAATATTTAAGTAAAATATTCATTTTTGAAGTATGATGGAGGAGAATAGGTATAAATTTACTTAATTTTTGTTTTATCATTGGATTTCAAGTTATTTTATTCAAACTCGTAATATGTTTCATGTGTGTCTAAGTGTTGGAAAGTGTCCAGTGAGTGTTGTGTCATGTTAGTGTCAGACACGGCACGTTACCTTCTTAGAAGTGTCCGTGCTTCTTAGATTGATACTCATTGAACTTTGTGGGGTTTTAAGGATGTATACACTCTGGAGCTTAGAGTTCTCTTTCATACAAGATGTTGTCTGCTTAAACCTTTTCTGTTTATCTCATTGCAGAGAGCAAAAACTCCAGCACTAGTTCCTGAAGATGCAGATCCTATTTGGTCAGTAGGTTCCAAAACCATTCTATCTGAAAGGATAGGAATGCAACAGAGAATTGGCAGCATCAGGAATGGAATCCACAATCGCCTAGTAGATCCAAGGATTCACCCAGTCTTGCTCTTGGGGGCATTGATGTCTTTTGGTAGCATCTGGCTGTGAAGGAGCCAATCAACTCATCCAAGTCGATCAAATAATCAAACTCAACCAAGCAAAAAAGTAAGTGATGGCATATTGCGCTCCTGGGAGCATTGTTATTGTTTGTTTTCCATCTATTATTATCTTTATCTCCAATGTGATTTCATTGAGCAACAAACAATAAATGTGCATTTTTCTTTGTCATTATTCTTATAAAGTTATTTTTTTTTCGAGTTACGTGTGCGGGCCGCTAGTATATATATAATTATTATTATTGTCTTTATTTTTATATATGTGATGTCTTGGCTGCATATCATTTTTCTTGATTAATTTAGTAACTTCTATTAGTATTTCGTTAGGATTAGTCCACTTACGTGATATATGTGGGTCCTATACAGTTGTTAGGTTAGTTTAAACATGTCTTTGGATTAGGATAGTAGAGTTCAGAATCTATTGGGAAACCCAATGTGTAGGTTTTGGTTACCTAATTGTATGGAACTAAGTTTTTTGTGAGTAGGCTATTATAAATAGTCATGGAGACTATAGGTTTTGGTGAGATTAAGAGGAGGATAAAATAGAGATGTAAGGGTGACAAAAAAATACCGCGAAGGAACCGGGGTTAACAAGGGCTCAACTACTCTTGAGCATGGGATTCGGGTATTGATATGGGTTTTGAGTGTGTTGACCATCTCACATGTATTCTTTATTTTTATTCATATTGAAATCTCTCTCCCGTGGATGTTGGCAATTGGTGCCAACCACATAAATCTGTTTGATTGTTTTTCTCTTTGGTGTGTGCATTGTCTGCTTTCATTCACATTGGTGGGATGTGGTATAATAAATCTCAACATATTCTTCAAAGTTTCCCTTTATTTAGTTCAAATACAGTCACATATACCTTGTGGGAAGCAACCTTTTTTGTTTTTGTGTTTGTTTTTGTTTTTTTTCTTGACGGTCAAGTTATTGCCTATTCATTAGCGTTTTTTTACTGCCCCTAACAGATTATTGTACTGAGTGATAGCTTTGTGCATATCTCTGAATCATCTCATTGAACAATTCACATTTTCCAGCTTTGTAATTTCTAGAGACTCGTCATTCTCATTGAACGGCCCACCTCAAACTCTCAAACCTTAAAAACGATGGAAAAAAACCCTAAAGAAGAATTTTTCTGTCTCCCTCACCACGAATCATTCTTGTATGATTGTTCCTTCATTGGGAATCTATTGCTTGCTAGTTGAAATTGTTTCCCTCACCACCAATCATTCTTGTATGATTGTATTCCTTAATTGATATTCTCTGACAATTTTCTTTCGCATTTATCCCACACCATTTTTTTTTTGTATGGAATCTTTAAAATGATTTTGTTCAAGGACAATATATATTGATTCGGTGGCTCCTTTAGAAAAGGAAATTGTGTCTCACTTTGTGTTGAACTACCTAGAGGCTGGTGGTGTTATGTGTTCTATAGTTCCCAACCTCGAAACCCAAATAATTTTTAGAACCACTGCCGATATTTCTTTTTTTTGGCACCTCTTACAACTAATAATCAAAGTTTTTAAAGGCAAATGTGTAACGCGAGGCATTTTACCTCTTGTGAGGGTAGGCATAAGCCTCAAGAGACATTGAGGCATATGAATTTTGAATTTTGTTTTAAAATAGTGAAAAAAATTAAAAATTAAATATGCTATAAGTACTTTTCTCTGTAAGTCATCAAAATATTTCATTGTAGAGATGGAAGCTTGCCCTCATCAAAGGTAAAATTGGCACTTTTAGCTTAAGGTATCAAGCTTTTCACTCTTACTTGCAAAAAATTCCTTCTTGGTTGACGTTTCTTGCTCAGAAACACGATTCTCAGCTCCCAAGGAAGAAACCTGTAAGAAACTCGCTTCCATTAAGGAAGAAACTCACACCCAACTGAGATAGAACCTCTCAAACATGCAAATCTCAAAGAAATAAGAGAAAAGAAACACAAACTTATTGTCAACTTTTTATTTATACTTTAGCGAAAACAATTTACAGCTGACATCAATCTCCAATATTAATTCATATTTTAACACATAATTGTAACTAACAAACATAAACATCAGTGATCTTAAAATGAATTCACTGTAGTGGGACTTGCATAAGTATTTTGTACTCTTTTTTTAATGCGTTTTTATTTTCCTCTGCTGTCTATATTTTTGCTCAATCACTGTATGAAAATTTCCAGGATGACGAAGATAGACCAAATCGGAGATGCAAGAAGAGAGCGGTGTCAAATCAAGATCGTCCTCCTTCCATCACAGACAGAGAACCAAAAGATGCTTACCAGATGCCACTGTCAGATTTTGACTACGAGTAATATGGTGTTCAAAGGAATCAAGGTTTGACATTAAGCAAATTAAGCACATGGGGTTCTCGAAGTAAAGATCAAAGTTTTATCTCTATTGTGATTATACTGATTTTTGGTCATAGGTGTATCAAGTAACTAGCAAATGGTTGCCCAACATATATACATAGATCATTTAGAAATTATACCACGAATTTTGGGAACCTGTTTGAATTGATAGTTTGTTTTAGTCTCAATGTGTGATTGAATCATAACTTTGGGATAATTTTTGATTTACTTGTTACCTTCAAGAGCTGCATTACCTTTCTTATCTGGAAAAGGAAGCACATATGTGCTTGTATCACTAAGTTGTAAAATTTTAGTGCAAAATTCTCATGAAGTTGATTGAGGAGATATGTGAAATTTTAGAAGGTTAATTCCCATAAAAGAAAATTTTCAACCTGTTTACGACATGTATTAAATGCATGTCGTAGTTAGTATATTCTACGACATTTTTTTTTTTAGGAGCAGTAGTTGTTGATGTAGTGGAAAAGCAATCAGCTAGATCAGTTTCGCGTTGGAGATGAATGATCTTGAGAAAATCATTCTTTTTTGCCTTTGATAAACACAGATCCAACATAACGTCATGAATGTGGCAATAATTGATCCTTTGAGTATACTTCTCTACTTGTACTTGAACCATGCACCTCTGTGCAAGCACACCCAAGTAACGTTTTTCCATATCCATTATTGTTTCATCCCCCTCTCTATCATCATCTACAATTATACCATCACTTGCACACAAGCGATATAGTCTTTCAGCATCTATCTCAAAATCTTTTAGAAAAAGACCAAAATATAGAAAACATGGCTTATATCGATAAGGCAAATCGTCGTAGCTTAAAGCTAACACCTTTGATACTCCTTCGATGTCGCTCTATTTTTGCGAACGAACATTTTGGTATACCATCTCCCATTCCTTTAATGCATTCTTTGCTACTAAAAGTCCACCAAGCACAATGATTGCTAACGGTAAACCAGCACACAGCTTTACCATTTCCCTCCCTAATGCCTTTATATTTGTGTCAAGCGCTCAGAAGTCTACAAAAACAACAAAATGCAAAATTTAAAAACAACAAAAAATATCTTATTTCCTAGAGTCTACAAAGCTACACAAAGGAAAATTCTAATGAATGCTTGCGTCAATAAGCGATAAAAAAGGAAAATTTGCAGACATTTTTGAGACCCAAAAATTGGATGGGGCTAGCAGTTTTATTGACATCATGCAGAGTATGTTTAATTTCAGCGGCCCCTGTTTCTGTTAATATCTGTTCATAGATATATCGGTACTGGTCAAAGTGAAGTGGAGATTGCTGCGTGGTAAGATATCTACGTTTGATCTCCCATGGATCGGTCATCCATTGCTCATCTGCTGTTTCAATACAGAGGACTGTTTCCTCTGTAATACTGTTAGGGGTATACGGTTCTTCAGTCTTAAGGAGAATATCCTTAGCTGATGGATTACTGGTTTGACCTCTTAAAGGTGGAAATTTTGTTGGATCATAGCGAGGGTTGTGACCCCGGCCACGACCGCGACCTCTGTGGCCTCGACTGGTCATTCCTCTTCAGGATGTGATTTCTGCAAATATTCACGGGTTAAGAAATCAGGCAAAGAGTTAGTTTCGCCTTTGATATATTCAATATCAAAATCAAAATTAGATAAAAAACTTTGCCAAGTCAAAAATATCTGTTTAGATGCCAGATTTTTGACATCTTTTTTAAATATCTGGTTAGCAGCAGAGCAATCTACTCCAATGAGAAAATGCTGGTTCAAGAGATCATCCTGGAATTTGATAACACATTTAACAATAGCTAAACATTCCTATTTGATGGTTGGGTAATTTAAAGTGGCTTTATTCCAATGTCCAGAATGGAATCGTAATAGTTCTTCTTTCTGGGTATTGGGATTAAGCTGTTTTAAGATTCCCCCAAATCCTTCATTGGATGCATCTGTTTCAACAATTTTTTTCCAATTAGGGTTTGGTAGCTGTAAACAGGGTAACTGTTGAACTTTAGCTTTAATTCGTTTAACTGCTAAAGTATGTTCTTCCGACCATGGTGGTGGATTCTTTCGAAGCCTGGTATACAAAATGTTAGCATCTGCAGATAACTGATGATAATAATCTCGAACATAATTGAGACTACCTAAAAATCTCTGTAGCTGAGTTTTATCCTTAATTTCATCTGGAAATTTAGAAGCAAACTCCATACTCCTGTTGATAGGAATAATATTTCCATTGGAGATATTATGTCCTAAATATCTAACTGTTGTTTGAAATAGTTGCATCTTAGGTGCAGAAAAAACTAATCCATTTCTGATAATAACATGCTTAAAAATATTAAGATGTTTAATATGCTGATCTATTGATGAGGAAAATATTAAGACACCATCAATATAAGATAAAGCAAATTCTGTAAAAGGAGTAAAAATATCATTCATGATATGCTGGAATTCTGATGGAGCATTTTTAAGTCCAAATGGCATGACATTCCATTCATAATGCCCAAAAGGTACTGTAAATGCTGTCTTATAACGATCCTGGTCTGCAATTTGCACTTGCCAATATCCTGATTTTAAATCAAATTTAGGAAATATGATTGCATCCTGTAAGCGATCTAAAAGATCTTTTTTATTCGGAATCGGATATCTGATCCATTGTAAAACTTCATTTAACGGTTTGTAATTAATGACAAGGCGTGGAACACCTCGTTCAATTTCTGCATTTTTATTAACATAAAAAGCAGTGCAACTCCAAGGAGATTGGCTTGGTCGGATAAGTTTCTTGGAAAGAAGAGTTTGAATTTCGGTTTTACATAATTCCATATATTCCTTTTTCATTTGACTAAGGCGAGCTCTAGTTGGAATATGTTTTTCATTAAAAGTCGGTTCATAAGGTAAGGTTACTGTATGTTTTTTGCGTTCCCAGAAAGCATTTGGAACATCATTACAAACTTCTGTTTTAAATTCATTTTCAAGTATTTTAATTTTCTGTTGTAGAGAAGGTTGTTGTAACCTTTGTTCTGTTGTTAAGAATTGAACTTCTTTTTGTAAAAAATTTATCTGTTTTTCTTTAACAATTACTAGATCACGAATTTGATCTAATTCTTTTGTATATGGTTCTGTTATAAATTCGAAAATAATTTCTCTTCCCTGGATCTGGGAATAAATACCTGTTTGATTAATTTTTTGGATAGGCATCAAAAGACAAAGAAAAGGAGTGCCTAGAATTATGTTTTGAGCAAGATTTTTGACTAATACAAAAGATGTAGGTAGACATAAATCTTGATTACAAATATAGGCTTCTGGAATTTTATACCTGATCTGTAACGAATTACCACTAGCACTGGTCAGGCTTTGGGTTGTTTTTGCAAAATATCTGGTAGGGACTATACCTTCTTGGATACAGTTCATATCTGCGCCACTATCTACTAAAGCAATAACATCTTTGATCATAAAGTCTGGTTTAATCAGAAATGAAATTTTTATATACCATTTCTGGAAAGTAACTTGATTGACCAGTAGTAAATACTGATCAGAGGATTCTGGTTGAGATGTTGTCGCAGGGTTGCTCTCATTTTGTTTCTGTTTAAGCTGGTTATGAAGATATTTGATATCTTTGATAGCAGCTGTACTGGCGGTTTGCAAATGTTTTATATCTATTTTTAAGATATTAATTTCCATTTTTAAATCCTGTATTGTGGTAGGTTTTTCCACGGTAGTAGAGTTTAAATCCTGAATTCTTTTAAATACATCTTGAAGATTGTAAGAGTTAACTGATATTAAGGGTGGTTCTTGAATTGCCTGTTGATGTTCATAACACATTTTTAAGTATTTTATTTTAATTTCTGGATACTGGATCTGATCTGCTACGGCAAGCATATCCTTTTGTGTATCTGTTAAAACATTAATACTGCTAGGTTCTCCTAAATGTAAACCATTCATTTCTACTATTGATTTCCAATAGTTTATTTCTGATATTTGATTCTGATTGGTTGAGCAAGAACATGAAATTTCTTCTGGTTCATCTTCACTACTGGAAGGGGAAACTAATTCATTAATTTCATTTTCAGATGGAGATTGAGACGTACTGCCTGTTAATTCTTCTTCCTCAATGGTTTGAAGAAGTTGTCGTCTAATATCTGGATCAAGATCTAATTCATTAATCTTAGATTTTACTTTAGATTTACATCGGTTAGCATAATGTCCAGTTTGGCCATACTTGTAGCACTTAATATCGGATTTAGATTTTCCTTTACTTTTGTTTGGATGGGAAGCTTTTTTGGAATAAAACTTCTTCGTAGGTTTCTGATAAGATGTTTTGGTAGACTTTTTCCGGATGGATTTAGAAGATTTCTTAGGAGAAAATTTTCTAGTTCCTGGATATTTAATACCTGGTTCATAAGCAAATTGGTCACAGAATTCACCTAATTCTTTTCGTCCAGTTAAATTTTGTTGCTTCATTTGATAATGAAGTTTGAGGTCATTACACATGGAAAGACCTTCATCGATAACAATGGAACATAGTTGTCCATAAGTATACTGTTCGTAAGGAATAGACATCCGGTCATGGCGGTCCCGAAGTTTTTTCCTAACGCGTTCGGCAAAAAGGGTAGGAAGGCCATCAATAAATTTAGCCTTCCAATGGCTACTGTTAGCATCAGGGCGTTGAGTGACCTTGATGAGGAAAACATCTTTGTACCATTTGAAATGGGTCAAAGAAGGGCATCTTAAATTCTGTAAGAGTTCACGACTACGGTCGGAGGAGCTAGTACTAGTACCAACAAAATGAAGAATAATGGTCTGGATAAGAGTGTAAACTGCATCCTCTTGTGGAACAGGTTGTTGAGTGGTTGGATCAAGCTCAACTTTACCAGAAGTAAGAATTTCAGTGTGCTGGAGAGGAGTGAGAATATTATCCCACCACCCTTTTAGCTGGCCAGTAAATCCATTAATAATGAATTTAACAATTGCATGGTCGCTATTACTGTATTGGCGGCAAACGATGGCATACATCATCATCTGATGTAATTTCTTGTAAATACCATATTCGGATTCGCCATCTATATTCCATTCATAGATGGTTTTACCATGGTAGGATCCCTGATCATTGATGTACGTTTCTTCATAGAGTACATCAGGAGGAGTTGGTCGGGCATAATAGTTTCTGGTTGGTGGTAACATAGCTGGTCAGGACCAGCTATGTTACCACCAACCAGAAACTATTATGCCCGACCAATTCCTTCCGTGCTAGTATTACAAAGTTATCATACATGACTTATGCCATTCAAATTTTAATGGATAATTAGTGACTAGTCTTAGAGTATTATGTGTCATTCTCTATTTGGTTTTTCAAATTAATTGCATAGTAAAAGCTTTTATGAATAGAACATGTTGACTCATCTTTGTAGGGGTAGTTAGGAGACAAATAATGACTATTTAGTATGTGTTGTAATTTTTCATTGGCTAAGAGTAGATCATGTAGAGAACATGGTACTCTGGAAGTATCTAATAATTTTTAATTTTAGATACTCCTTCACCTATCTAAACATATTTGTATGATATTTTAAAATTAAAAGGTTTAACTGTACAATTTTATAGTTTAAGAGGATATTAATATTCAGTACTAGTTCACGAGATGTTATTATGATTAACACTAAATTTTTTAGCATCCAATTAATTTGAGTTCTTTTAGATCAATAAATTACATAAAAGAAGTAGCTTTTCTTTCTAAGTGAAATGCTTGGACACATTTTCTTTTTTCTTTTTTTTTGGGGGGGGGGGGGGGATGGAAATGCTATTTTATCATTAATTTATACAAAATATTTAATCAGAATAATATGGCAGTTATATTTTTGAAATAAAGGCCACTTCAAATGGGGGAAATTCTACTTTCGAGGTCTGTATTATATGTTATATTTATAATTTTTGTAATATTTAGTTATGACCTGTTGGGTTGTTAGTTATAATTTGGTTATGACTTGGTTATAATTCATTGTTGTGTTAGTTATGATTCACTGTAATTTTGATTATGACATTATTTTAGATATGATTTAAAATGTCTGTAGTTATACCTTGTGTGATGTTTAGTTATGACTCTTTTTTTTTGTAATTATAATTGAAAATAATCTAGTTATAACATTTTTGTTAATCAAAATTACAAATGTCATAACTTGTATATAACATGACCCATCCAATAGGTCTTTTGATTTAAAAGAAAAAAAATTTAAACATGTCACATCATATATATGTATATATATTTGTATAAATTTTATGTTTCTATATGTTTGATAACCATTGAGTCGTTAGGCTGATCACTTCGTGTGGGGTAATTTGGGTTTATTTCGATGGGTTAGGCTGATCTCTAGTTTACTTTGTGCATTGACAGTACTTTAGATTTGTGAGGTTTATGACGGATTCTATTTTGATAATCTGAACTGTTCAGTGTGTAGAGCAAAAAAATCACGTTGATCGGATATCGATAGTTACTTGATCGGATTAGATTTTGGCAACAATTTATTTTGAAAATTATATATACCTTTGACTAAAATCTGATTCGATCAAGTAGCTATCGATATTCGATCAACATGAATTTTTACAAAAATAAAGTACTCGACGAGCTCTACACATTCAACGGTTTGGATCATCGAAATCAGATCCGTGGTAGGTTCCCACGAGCCCAACAGCATGCTCTAATCTAATCTTGGACTAAAGAGAAGCCTAACCCTATTTCGATTATTTGAATCATTTATATTGTAAGATTTATCATTGAATCAACTATGTAAAAAATCATAATTAATTGTATATTTATAACCACATAATAATAAAATCATATTTATTTTTTAAAAAATATATGGATTTGATAATATATTATCTATTTTTTAAAAACAACTATAGATCATGTGATTTTGAATGCTTGATTAATTTGATTTTTTTTTGTATAATTCGTTCTCTATTCCAACTATTGAAACTTGGGAGAATTACAACACAATGGGATAGAGAAAAAAAAAATTATAAAAAAATTACAAAAATATAAGAGTGCAAGTGATTAAGTGATGGAGTGCAAGTAAAAAGGTATGGAAGTGTAAGCATATTTGTGTAAAATTTTATTTCTGTCTCACTAGAAAGTAATCCCTTAAAAGTTTTCAATTTTTTGTAGTTTTCGTAAATGAATATTCTAAATACATTTGGTACAACCCTATGGCCAATAGAGCTAAAGTATTTTCCATCTTTTCTGAATTTCAGCCCATGGGTCATTAATCATTTTAGATGATAATAGATCACACAGATGATACGAAAACTAACATTGAAATAATTTATTCTGTATCAAAATATATAGCAATGCGGACTAATTAATATTACCTCTACCATCTCTTCTTAGTAATGATTTCTTTTGAAATAGATCCCAACTTTCCTCATTATTTCCCCATAAACAACTATAACAGGGATAGTCTATAACATTTTATACACAAACTATATATTTTGAAATTAATCATCCATTAGTTTTAAATAATTTACTACATCAACAACCTTTTTTGTTTCTATTTAAGGGATAGTTTTTTAGAACCCTTTTTTTCAACAAATTTTTGAATTCCGAAACACCCGTTTCCTCAACTTTGCCTCAAAGTCAGCACTGTTTACATTGATACTTGCATCTTTTAAATCAAAAGTTCTATATCAACAAAGAAGAAGAAAAAGGATTTCTTAAATTCATGCATGCATTTGGTGCACAGAGAGTGATGTTAAGGGGGTAAGAAGTGAACTGTGGCCCATTTTGGAAATTTGCTATTTTAGTTGATTTTTAACTTTTTATAAAAAGGCATACAAAAAAGTAAAAAGAGTGATGTATGTACCCGTAACCTTCTTTCAGATTCCATTTTCCAAGCTAGTATTAAAAAATTGTCATACACGACATAAATCATTCAAATTTTAATGAATAATTACTGACTAGTCTTAGAGTATTATGTGTCATTGTCTATATGATGTTTCAAATTAATTGCATAGCAAAAAATTTTATGAATGAAACATGTTAAGTCATCTTTGTGGGGTAGTTAGGAGACAAATGATGACTATTTAGTGCATTGCGGTTTCTCATTAGCCGATACTAGATCATGTAGATAATATAGTACTCTGGAAGTATATAATATTTGTGTAAAATTATGGAGATGCAAGTGAAAAGTTATGGAGATGCAAGCATGTTTGTGTAAAAAAAATTTTTTTGTCTCATTGTAAAGTAATCCCTAAGTTTTCAATTTTGTGTAGTTTTCATAAATAAATATTCTAAATACATTTGGTACGACCCTATGGCCAGTAGAGCTAAAGTATTTTCCATGTCTTTCCCAAATTTCAACCCATGGGTCATTAATCTTTTTAGATGATAATAGATCACACAGATGTTATGAAAACTAACATTGAAATAATTTAATTTGTATCAAAATATATAGCAATGTGGACTGATTAATATTACCTCTACCATCTCTTCTTAATAATGATTTCTTTTGAAGTAGATCCCAACTTTCCTCGTCATTTAAACACTGGGGTTCATGGAAGATATGGTATGGATCAATCTGTGAAGGCACTGTTTTATTACGAGTTGTTAGCAATATTTTGCTGCCTGTGTTTCCATTTGGGAAGGCCGGTTTCAAGTTCTTCCAAGCCTCTATTGACCAAATATCATCCAGTACAACTACGCATTTTTTACTCTGCTGAATTGTATAAAGTTGCTCAAACAACTCTTTATTTTCCATATTAACATCTTCCTTCCTCTCAGGAACAAGATTGATGAAGATTTCTTGCAAAATGTCTCTTGTTTGATACTGCTGAGATATACATACCCATGCCAAACCATGAAGGTGACTCTGGATATCTTTGTGATGATATACTTTTTTAGCTAGAGTGGTCTTCTCTAAACCACCCATGCCACAAATAGAGACAACTCGACTACGAGTATAGTCATCAACTTGCACCAAATGTTTCACAACATTGTTCAAGTCTTCTTCAAACCCCACAAAATCCTCTTCGACAACATGCTGATACGATTGCCACAATTCTTGTTGCTTCTCAACTGTCGAACTTCTTATGCCTCACTTATAGCAGTATTAGTTTAGTCTTTCTAACAATCGATTTTCAATAATAATATTGTACAAATAGAATTTTCATACAAAAAGCTCACATAATTTTTTTTTTTCTTTTGTGATTCTTTCATTTTAAAGAGGAAAAAAACACTCATTTTATGGTCCTAAAATAACAGTGTCACATAATTTGTATGAATTTTGTACATAAAAATTCTATTTTATCAATCATTTTTCACCATATAACAATACATCCTTTATAAAATATATATTAAAAACAGTGGAGGTTAAAATTGTGAAATATTATTTTTATATGTTCCAATAAATTTACAGAATTTTTTATTTATGATTTCTAGTAATATTTTTTTAGAAGAATAAGGATAATACAATTTTTTTTATAGTAATATAGGTCCTCCAAAATGTACAGTGACAAAAATACTCTTACTATACCAATTCAAGTATCACCTATTACTTTTTTAACTAATTTAAAATTTTCAAAATTATATAACTTTTGATCTAGATTTTTTTTTTAATTTATAAAATTTGTATTTTTAGAATCATTTCATCAAGATCTGTAAAACAAGATCCATATGATGAATACCAAATTTCAAAAAAAAAAATTTGATGAAATTTTATTGACTTGAGAAAGGTCGATAAAATTTCAGTTAGTCAATAAAATTTCAATGACCAAGTCAGACTAAGTCAATAAAATTTCTAAAAATATAAATTTACAAAAAATGGAGATATAAATCAAAAGTTATTAAATTTTAAAATTTTAAAATCACTGCAACAAGAGAGAAATGCCGTTATGAGAAAAATTACGATTTTTCAGGTCATGAGAGCATTTTGGACTATATATGTTAAAGTCGTCATTATTATTTTAAGATTTCAAATCTCAAGAATTTTAACTAGCAAGTAAATTATTGTTATCTTTAAATTCTACACAAACTTGTAGAGAGATGTCTTTTTAATTAGGAAAGTTAGTCTCGGGTCCCTCCCCCACTTTTCATAATGGAAGAGATCCACAAAATTATTTTTTTATGTCTAAGGTCCCTAAACATATATCAGAGAAATTTGACTCTCTCTCTCTCTCCCCTACAATCAAATGAACAAAAGCTTCAAGATCTTCGTCTACCCTACCCCCAAATCCCACCCATTCGTCAGCAGCGATCTCTGATGAATTCGAGGTAGACGATGGCGAGAAACACATCGGCCGAGTCGTGAATGGAAGCAGAGGAGCCGATTGAACGTTCGCGATCACCGATTCGAGGTTGATTTTTGCTGACTCTGCGGAAGCAACGTTCTTTGGTTCTATAGTTTGTTCTATCTCTTCATTGTTGATAAATGTATATATCTATATGATACATACATATATATATATATACAATGTCAGCACATATATATATCTAGAGATTCTACTGATTTAATTGTGGGAAATCTCATCATTTCCCTCACTTTGAGATTCTACTGATTCATCTTAGGGTATCTTGTATTCAGAATTTTCCACTCCAAGCAGTGAGACTGCACTTGAATCTTCAGATTCCTTCACATTTTCAGTTTGATGTTGGGATTGACTTTGCGAAACAGACAACGGAGGAGAAGGGTTTGCAACACCCAATCCTTTAGAAAGACAAACATAATTGAAGACGAGATGTTTGTAATTATTCAGAAGTTGTTCTACGTCATTGACTGTAAGATCACCGGCCTGAGAAAACAAATACGGGAAATCCCGAAAGCTTTGACTTGCTTGATCCTCCTTCAAAGCTTGGTTATGGTTAATCTCCTGTCCCTGTTGTTGCTGTTATGTTTTTGAAATGCTATGTGTAATCTTGACTCCTTCATGATATAAATTGAGCAGTGTTGTAATAATAGGCAGCATACAATTGCAACCTTCATGCCACCTTTCATGTTTCTGGCACCCTTATTTGTAGAGCAGTTTTAACATTTTTTCCATGTGGTTAACTTAGCAGCACTTGCTTTCCATTTGACAGTGCCACCATTGTTTAAGATACACCGAAACTGTGCTTCTTTGAGCAGCCATTTGTGTTATAAAATTTTGTCAATTAATGATGTTGATTGAGACAAATACATAGCTGATTGATGTACATTTCTCTGGGTGGTCCAGAGAAATTCTCAGGATTGAACTGAAATTTCTCTGGATTGGTCCTTAGTATTAAGGTTTTTCAACAACAACCATCTTGCTTTGAATTTCTCTGGTCCAAACCAGAGAAATTCTCTCCAAACTAAAAAAATTCTCTCTGGTTTACTTAAAATTTTCTTTAATTTGTTTACCATTTTCTCTGGGTTGTTCAAATTTCTCTAGGTTGTTCAAATTTCTCTAGTAGGTCTTTGGTTTGTTTAAATTTCTCTGGTTGTTCAAATTTCTCTGGTAGGTCTTTGGGTTGTTCAAATTTCTCTGGAAGCTTATAAAATTTTGTCAATTAACGATGTTGATTGAGACAAATACATAGCTGATTGATGTACATTTCTCTAGGTGGTCCAGAGAAATTCGCAGGATTGAACTGAAATTTCTCTGGATTGGTCCTTGGTATTAAGGTTTTTCAACAACAACCATCTTGCTTTGAATTTCTCTGGTCCAAACCAGAGAAATTCTCTCCAAACTAAAAAAATTCTCTCTGGTTGACTTAAAATTTTCTTTGATTTGTTTACCATTTTCTCTGGATTGTTCAAATTTCTCTGGGTTGTTCAAATTTCTTTGGTAGGTCTTTGGTTTGTTTAAATTTCTCTGGTTGTTCAAATTTCTCTGGTAGGTCTTTGGGTTGTTCAAATTTCTCTGGAAGCTTTGTTATTACCTCATGCTACCTCTAGTTAATCATTTGTCATGTTGTGTATTTGTGTTGATGCTATCAAAGTGCCCTTACTTATATGGCTTTCATGGTGCTACTACAGCTACTTATTTGATATAGAAAGAAGATGATGATGATGATGATGATGAAGGTTATCAAAGAATTTCTCTGGAGGAAGAATTTGAATTTGAACTCAGAGAAATTAGTCTAAGGTCTGTCAAAATGATTTCATAAAATGATATTGTGATCCAGAGAAAATTGGTTAAAATGAGTCCAGAGAAATTTGAATTTGAATTTGAAACCAGAGAAAATTGGTCAAAGTGAACCTAGAGAAATTTGAATTTTCTCTGGGTTGAAACCTGAGAAATTCTTTGGGAAGTCCAGAATTTCTCTGGAGCGAATTTCTCTGGACAGAATTTCTCTGGACCAATGTTGAGGGACCTTAGACATTATGAAAATATTGAATGTCCTTTATACTATAAAGTCTTAATACCAGGGACCCTAAAAAAAAACCCCTTTTTAATTTCCCCTAAATTTAATTGAAAAATTAAAATATAAAATATTATTCTTTCCTAAAATTGGTTATGTGACACGAAAGATTAATGGAATATATTAACAGAATTTAAATTTCATATTTTAATCAGTAATAATTTTGAATCTCAAAAGAGAGAAATATATACTTTAAATAAAAATATAACAATAATTGAAAATTATTAACAAATAAATAAATAAAAACTTAAATTTAAAATTAACACTTGAACTGCCTCACCTATACTTTTCAAGCCATAATCTAAATTAGCGGTGTGGTCCGTGATCTTGTTTTTAATGGCACCGATCTCACTTTTGACCCTGTAAACGGCTATCCATTCATTGAAGATGCAAGCAAATCTTTTAAGGGTGTTTCAGAAACCCCTTTTGGATGAAACTTTGATGACATAGGTTTCGAGGATGTCTTTGGTTTCATAAACAAGTTTTCTGATTTCCGCAACACAGTTGTTGACCCCCGCATCTACAAGATCAGATTGCATTGCATAATATGCGTTTTGTAAGAAGCATTCTATTCGATTCAACTTGACTTGGATTTGTTCAACTTGGTCGCTTACTTCATATAAGAATTTTGATTCTTCAGTTAACAAAACTCCAAGTCTGTTGACAATGAAGGACACAACAGGCACTTCCATTATGATTATGTGGTATTTTAACTGAATTCAATCCCAGTCCCTCCCTCCCAACAAAATCTAGGTACAAAGGGTAGGTAGATGAGTAGCCTAGGCTAGGATGAAGGTTGGAAAATAAGAGCTGTTGCAATGTGGTGTGAGTGGAGAGACTGGACTAAACTGCTTGAGAAGGCTCATCATAAAATGGTGGTTTAGTTGAGAGAGAGAGAGAGAGAGAGAGAGAGAGAGAAGGGTTTATATAAGTCACAGAGAGAAAGAAGCTCTGTGGAATCGTCTACTTATGTTATTTATTTTTGAACACTGATTGAGAACCCAGCTCTATATAATTTTACAGGGTTCTTATAAATTTAAACCACTTATGATGTAAAGTTTACACATATATGAGTGAGTCTCACACATGAGTCCAGATGCTCGGCCATTGTTTCCTGCCGCAATTCCTGCGATGGGACAAAAACGACGTTGTTTTTGATTTCTTTTTTTTGGAGGGGGGGTTCTCCCCTCTTTTCTCTTCTCTGTCACTTAACCTAACCGAACAGAGAGACATGAGTTGAGAGACGAAGAAGAACGACGGCGAAGGAGATGACTCTGATGGCGACGTGACGGTAGCAAGGCAAGATTGCGGCAGCGACAAGTTTTGTTCCACAACCCTCATCATCATTCTCATTTGTTCATGTTTTATATGTTATATATATATATATATATAGATATATGAATTCTTGAGTTGAATTTGTTGTTGATTTTTTAAATGGGTTTGATAAGTAGTTTGATTTCTTGAGTTTTATGGATTTAATGATTTAGGGTCATTGATATCAGATTTTTGCGAATGACGGATTTTGATCTGATGAAAGGAAAATGGTGAATTGATTTGATAAATTTTTGCAAATTAGGGATTTTGATTTGATAATAAACTTTGTAGACAGATTCATAGAAGAATCCATAACGATGATGATGTCGAGAATGTTGTCAGTGTGATAAGCGAGGTCTCTGACTTGGTGAGCCCAAGTTTGGAGCTTTGGATCAGTGTCTTCAATTGCATCATCAACTCTCAAGAAGGCACTCATGCTCTGAATCTCATCTCTGATGAACACAATTTCTGCCTAAACTCCACCCAATGATTTCAACACTTCTTTAACAATGCTTGAAAGCTTTTTGAGCAAAATGGTCACTGAACTTTTTGCCATTGTTAATGGAGAGAGAGAGAGAGAGAGAGAGAGAGAGAGAGAGTAGAGGAGAGAGAAGCTTCAAAGTGTTTGCCTAGCCAAGTTGAGTCCAAATCATCTGTTGTTTGGTAGTGAAGAAACATTTCCAAAAGATTTGATTCAACAACTGTTTGATGAAGTCAGACAACCTCTCCCTCAAAGGTTAGAGCAGAGAAGAGAAAAGAAGGAGACCCAAAAAAAAAAAAATCAAAAACGACATCGTTTTTGTCTCGCGGCAGGAACTGCAGCAGGAAATAGCGGCCGAGGATCCAGACACCTCACACATATATGGATAGTCAAGATCCTTTTGGCGTATGGGGGTCATTCCTAAAAGGAGTTCCAAATATTTTTTTTTTATTTTTTATGGCATACATAATAAAATAAATTAAAAAAGATGATTATTAGTTTGATTTAAATGATAATCATAAAATAAATTATTAAAAAAAACCAATAATAGGTCGCAAGTCCAAACACGGCATGTTTAATTTTTTTATTTTTTATTTTATAATTTGTTGTAACGGCCACATATCAATCTATAACAACTGTAGTAAATCTTAAAAAAATATTATAACAACCGTGTATGAAAGGGAGATTCAAAAATTGGGACAATGACAACTGGATTTACGCCTTATTGCGTAAAATAATATGGCACTTAACCCAACGCAGTATAATATGACACCTAATTAATAAATATTAAATTGAAATACTATTTTACCCCGTTGTTAACTCGTGTAATATACGAAAATTTATTTTTGAAAGAAAAAATTGATTTTGAGTTTTAATATTTTATGTTTAGAAAATTTTGACTATAACAACTGCATATGAAAGGGTGATCCAAAAGTTGGGATAATGACAACACGATTTACTCGTTGTTGCCCCAATGCAGTATAATATGTCACCTAATCAATAAATATTAAATTGAAATGTTATTTTACCTAGTTGTTAATGCGTGCAATATATGGAAACTTATTTTTGAAAGAAAAAATTGATTTTGAGTTTTAATATTTCATGTTTAAAAAATTTTAATAATTGAAAGTCAAATTCAAATAGATTTGCTAATAACTAATAAAAAAATTTGTCACTATGTGTGTGATCTTATGTAAAAGACTCATAAAAATAATTTTTTTCAAAATTAAAAAAAAAAAAAGTATATTCTCAACCTAAAAACATCTTGGACCTCTTTTACTATACAAAATTGGAGAGATGTTTCACCAATTTTTCTTTTTTTATATTTTTATATATATGTATTTTAGCAGACTTTGTATTGAGATGCAGAATTTCAATTTTTACTACAAAACAAATTGCACAACAGTAAAGTCCTACAAATGTGTTGCTTGGAATCTCCACAAATATATTAAAATGATAGAGTTTGTTAGAACATTAAATTTATTTGTAAATACTTTTGTTAGTTAAAAATGCATTAACAAAAAGTATAAGGAACAATATAAAGAGTGTTAGAATATTAGCTGAGAGGGAGTTTTTATGTGCATTAGGGCCAAGCTAGGCCAAGGCGTGGTAATGGGCCGTTCTCTAGGCCGCGGCAAAAAGGGCTGAGGTAAAGGACCTTGTAGTTAGCTCGGTCCAAATATGGTTACAGTCACCATGGTCGGAGTGGCAATTAGCTCGGTCATAGTATTTGGAACCGAGGTATTTGGGCTTCTGATAGTGAACCTTGCTCTTGTTAGCTCGGTCCTAACTTGCTATATCTAGCTCGGTCTCGACAGGCAACCAAGATGCAAGTGAACAAAAGCCGAGCTATGGGTTGCATGTGAAGGTGCTGGATTAAGTATGGCAAAGAGATAGTGTTAGCTCGGTCAAGTTGTCATCCAACCGAGGTAAAACCATCTCACTTGAATTAAGCAGTGAGAGGGGTGTTGAAGGATAAGCATTATCTTTCAGGAATGTGATTCCTAGGAGGACTCTGAACGGAGGAATAAGAGTCCTACTAGGATTGTACCACACGGAACCTATAAAAGCTCACAACATAACCTAAGTACATGTAACACAACTTTGATTCCCGAATACACAGAGTTTTTGTCTACTTGTCTATTTTGCTGACTTAGGCATCGGAGAGGTATCCGGCACACACCCGCCGGCTAGCTCACATTTGTGTTTTCAAGGAGTAAAGCGACGATGTTTGGAGGAGCGCAAACTTGATCAACAGGATTATACGAGAAGATTATTTCGTGCTTGTACAATTGGCGCCGTCTGTTGGAATTCCAGAAAGAACAAAACCTCTTGATTGAATTTTCCTCGCTAGTTGGAAGCAATGGCGCACAATGAAGACTTGCCACAATCAGCTATTAACGAGCAAACTCTGGAAGGGGGTGAGAGGCGCGAAGGTTTGCCTTTTATCCCTCCTATGGCGGATTTAGAACCCCAGCAACAAAACCCGCGGAGGGATGCAAGGGGGAGGCGGGCTGGCAGCCCCCGTTGCTCTCAAAGTCCTGAAAGACAAAGGCGGAGGATGGACCCTCAAATTCTGGAGGATCGCGTGAAGGAACAGGACGAGTTAATAAGGAGGATGGCGGCAGACATGGAGTCAATGAAGCGCCAGATAAAAGGAAAATAGGTGGGGACAAGAGGGGGCGCAAAGGCAACACGTCCCCTCGCTACTCAGAGGATCGTGATAGGTGTACCACACCATCGCAAGCAGAAAGTAGAAGCCTTAGAACAGGTGACACTCAATCAAGGACTTCCAAGACTCGTTACTCCAGGTCTGAGAGAACGAGAACTGAGAGGTCATATACTGAGGGAAGCACCTATCGGCCCTCACACACACACCAGACGTCATCCAGGCACACGGGGTTGCCTAGATCGTCTGCCTTGCGAACTGTGCTTGAAGAAAGGGCCCGATGGAAGAAGGATACCAGGGCACGTGACCCACGCAGAGTTTCAGCCCTTCAGTAGCTGGCCCCTCAGACGCATGGAAGCGTCGAGGTAGGAATGCCAATGCCGCGCCTTGCTTACGAACCAACAGACAAAGCATTAGCAAGGTTACAGATCTCGTCATTCGTTCCGGCAATTGAGAACGCGCCACTACCTTCAGGCTTCTACCAGCCCAAATTCACCACTTATGAAGGGAAGACGGACCCTTACATGCACTTGAGCCACTTTTGCCAGGTTATGGCAGTATACCGGCCGAATGAGTCCTTGATGTGTATCCTGTTCCCATCCAGCCTTGGTGACCTAGGTCTAACCTGGTTTGAAAGGCTACCAGAAGGCAGCATCGCCTCCTGGGCACAATTGGCAGAAGCGTTCGTGACTAGGTTCAGAACAAACACCAAGACACCGGTGGAGATCAACCAGCTACTCTTCATTGACATGGGCGACAAGGAGACGTTGAGATCCTACAACAGTCACTACTGGGAAACCTTCAACCAGATTGGGGATTGCCCTACAAACCTAGCCATAGCACAATACAAACGGGGCCTGCCAGTCGATAATAAATTGAGAGACTCAATTACAATGACGCCGCCCCTCATAATGGAGGCCTTAATGGAGAGAGTGCACCAACATATAGGCGTGGAGGAAGACAGCGCCCATGCTAAAGTGAAATCTGGCACAACAGCAATACCAGATAAAAAGACTTCTGTAAAAGTCAACACGGTAGAACACTAACAGGAATGGGCGAGGTAGGCGGGCTAACAGAGAAGACCCAGACAAAAGAAGGTTAAGAGTTCACACTGCCATTACCACAGTGTTCAAAAAATCAATCTACCAGATTTTTAGTGAGATACATAATGAACCTTTCGTCCGATGGCCAGCTAAGTTGAGAGAAACACAAAAAGACTATGAGGAGAGGTCCCGGTGCACCTTCCATGATGAAAAGGGGCACCGCACTAAAAATTGCATGCTATTGAGGCAACATTTGGAGGAGTTAGTGGCAGTTGGGCACCTAGACCAGTACATAGAAGGAGGGATGCAGATAGCCCCCCAGAACCACAACAACCCAAACAGGATGCCGGTCGACGCTCCACCTCAAGGCGTAATTAACGTAATACATGGGGTATTCGAATCTGAGCGAGTATGTGAGCTTAGGGGAATGATCAAAAAGGCTGAGCACTTGAGGGAGGTATTAAGTGCACAACCTATAGTCAAAAAGGGGAGAACAGAGGCCACAAATGTCATATCTTTTTCAGACAAAGATTTAGAAAGGATATACTGCCCTCACAATGATGCATTGGTTGTCACTCTATGTGTCAAGAATTTCGATATCAAGCGGATTCTGATTGACCAAAGAAGCTCATGTGAGATAATGTATTATGAAACCTTTAAACAGCTGAAACTGGAGGACAAAGACATGGCCCTTGCAACATCTCCCCTAATCGGATTCAACTCAATGCCAGAGTGGCCAGTGGGCAAGTAATAAATTGAGAGACTCAATTACAATGACGCCGCCCCTCATAATGGAGGCCTTAATGGAGAGAGTGCACCAACATATAGGCGTGGAGGAAGACAGCACCCATGCTAAAGTGAAATCTGGCACAACAGCAATACCAGATAAAAAGACTTCAGTAAAAGTCAACACGGTAGAACAACCCAGCAAGAATGGGCAAGGGGCCAGGTGGGCTAACAGAGAAGACCCAGACAAAAGAAGGTTAAGAGTTCGCACTGCCATTACCACAGTGTTCAAAAAACCAATCTACCAGATTTTTAGTGAGATACATAATGAACCTTTCGTCCGATGGCTAGCTAAGTTGAGAGAAACACAAAAAGACTATGACGAGAGGTCCCGGTGCACCTTCCATGATGAAAAGGGGCACCGCACTAAAAATTGCATGCTATTGAGGCAACATTTGGAGGAGTTAGTGGCAGTTGGCCACCTAGACCAGTACATAGAAGGAGGGATGCAGCTAGCCCCCCAGAACCACAACAACCCAAACAGGATGCCGGTCGTCGCTCCACCTCAAGGCGTAATTAACGTAATACATGGGGTATTCGAACCTGAGCGAGTATGTGAGCTTAGGGGAATGATCAAAAAGGCTGAGCACTTGAGGGAGGTATTAAGTGCACAACCTATAGTCAAAAAGGGGAGAATAGAGGCCACAAATGTCATATCTTTTTCAGACAAAGATTTAGAAAGGATATACTGCCCTCACAATGATGCATTGGTTGTCACTCTATGTGTCAAGAATTTCGATATCAAGCGGATTCTGATTGACCAAAGAAGCTCATGTGAGATAATGTATTATGAAACCTTTAAACAGCTGAAACTGGAGGACAAAGACATGGCCCTTGCAACATCTCCCCTAATCGGATTCAACTCAATGCCAGAGTGGCCAGTGGGCAAGACAATCCTCCCAGTTAAGGTAGGAACCATGACGAAACAGATGGAATTCTGGGTATTAAAAGTCCCTTTCACTTACAATATAATTTTGGAGAGGACATGGTTGCATGCCATGCGATCGGTAGCGTCAACGAAGCTGGAGTAATTGAAGAGGTCTTTGGAGACCAAATTATGTCAAAACAGTGCGTCGTCACAGTAAATGGCAGCCGCGCTGCAAAAGGGTTTGTACAGATGGTCGAAGAGCCAGAAAGCAATGAACTATTTGCGGATGTCGGCAAGGCAACTGAACAGAAGGTAGTGGAAGACTTGGTACAGGTAAGGATAGATGAAAAAGACCCAGAAAAGTTCTTTTTGCTCTGCTCATCTTTGTCCAGCACTGAGAGAATAGAGGTCATGGAATTCTTAACCTCTAACATCGAAGTGTTTGCCTGGACGCTGTATGACATGCCTGGCATTGACCCAAACTTCATCTGTCACCAACTGAACGTCCACCCAACTGCCAGACCAACTATACAACGCACTCGCAGATCAGCATCCCACCATGCCGAGATAGTGGCGGAAGAAATGGAAAACCTGCTGGAGGCAGGAGCCATTAAAAAAGTACACTATCCTAGATGGATCTCTAATACCATAGTAGTGCCAAAGAAGAACGAAAAATGGCGTGTCTGTGTAGACTACAAAACAGTCAACAAGGCATGCCCAAAGGACAGTTTTCCCTTACCATGGATAGACCAACTGGTAGACCTGACGGCAGGACACAATCGACTTAGCTTCCTTGATGCGTACAGAGGTTACCATCAGATCGCTATGTATAAACTAGATCAGGAGGTCACATCCTTTACAACACCTAGAGGATTATATTGTTACAAGGTCATGCCCTTTGGCCTAAAAAACGTAGGGGCAACATTCCAACGGATGGTCACCAAGATGTTTGAACCATTGTTAGGTAGAACAATGGAGGCTTACATAGATGACATGGTGGTCAAAAGCAAGAATGAAAAGGACCATCTCAGGGACCTAGGTGAAATGTTCCAGATTCTGAAGAAGAACAAGTTGCGCCTAAATGCATCCAAGTGTGCATTCGACGTAGGATCAGGAAAATTCCTAGGCTTTCTGGTGACCAACCGATGTATAGAAGCAGACCCCTCCCAGATCAAAGCAATCCAGGATCTAAAAAGGCCCAACACAGTAAAAGAGGTGCAACATCTCACTGGCCTAGTTGTCGCACTCAACCGGTTCATAAGTCGGTCGTCAGACAAATGTCGACCATTCTTCCAAGCATTAAAAGCCAAGTTTGAGTGTGATGAAGAATACGACCGTGCCCTAGAAAGCTTGAAAGAGTACATGTCTTCTTCACCATTGCTAGTAACCCCAATACCTAGAGAAGAGCTCTTTTTGTACTTAGCAGTTTTATAGCACGCAGTAAGCGGAGTATTGGTCAGAGCGGAAAGAATCCAGCACCTGCCCATCTTTTATGTTAGCAAAACTTTGCTGGGCGCAGAAACCAGGTACCTACCATTGGAAAAACTAGCCTTAGCCTTGATGATGACCTCAAGGAAGTTGTCGCATTACTTCCACACCCACACCATAATCGTCCTAACAGCTTTTCTATTAAAAGCTTTGTTTGAGAGGGCGAACTTTTCTGGGTGAATCTTGAAGTGGGCGGTGGAATTGGGACAGTTTGATATCAAGTTTCAACCCAGAACCGCAATAAAAGCCCATGATTTGGCAGACTTTGTGGCAAAATTTACACCAGGAAGTCATCACATCTGCCCAGTTGACTTGACTGGTACAACAGCAAAGGAGATGAAAAGTAACACTGGAACTGCGCAACCCCCAAAACAAGATGCCCAGCCACATCCCAAGGCATACCAGAATGAAGAAAGGGAGGAAGAGGCAAGCCGTGCTATACCTAGCAAAGACTCATCAACAAGCAAAAACTTGGTATAGTCAGATAGTGAAGAGCAAACCCCAACAGTAGGCGTGGACTTAGAAGAAAACATCAGTAACACTCATGACCCCAAAACATCATCTGACCACTCCACTTGCTGGAAGCTATTCGTTGGAGAGATGTGGAAGCTCTTCGTGGATGGAGCATCCAATAAGCATAGTACAGGTCTAGGCATAGTCGTCATCTCACCAGATGGCCTAATAATGGAACAAGTAGTCAACCTTGGCTTCCTAGCCTCAAACAACGAGGCGGAGTATGAAGCACTCTTAGCAGGCCTAAAATCAGCACTCTTCATGTAGGCCACCGAGCTAATGGTTTACAGTGACTCCCAGCTAGTAGTAAACCAGATTTTAGGCGACTACGAAGCAAAAGATGAGAGGATGGCAAAGTATCAAGAGTTAGTCAGAAAGGAAATCATGAAATTCGAAGTGGTGCGAATAGAGTAGATCGAACAGAAAGAAAACAGCAGAGCAGACGAACTAGCAGGCTTTGCTTCGATGGCAGATACATCCATCCCATATCTATTACTAATCGACTTCCTACCAAGACCAAGCATTAAAGAACCCGATGTAACTGAGGTATGTTGTGCCGAACTAGGCCCTTCTTGGATGGATCCCATTATAGTATTCTTAAAACACAGCGTCTTACCTGAAGAGAAGAAAGAAGCCAACAAGATCAGAGCAAAGTCACAGCGATTTTGGCTCTCCCCATCAATGGCCTTGTACAAAAAATTCTTCACAGGACCTTACTTGAAATGTGTCCATCCTAGCAAGGTCGAGGCATTCTTGTTCGAGATACACGAAGGCGTATGCGGAAGCCACCAAGGGGGAAGATCATTGGCCTATAGAGCAATTTCGCAAGGATATTGGTGGCCTTACATGCAAGCAGATTTAGAGAAGTATGTCAAGAAGTGCGAGAAATGTCAGAAGTTCGCACACCAAATACATCAACCAGCCAGAGAGCTTCTACCATTAACTAGCCCATGGCCCTTCGCAATGTGGGGCTTGGACATAGTAGGACCACTTCCAAC